>CM052720.1:46081178-46097292 GCA_028551405.1 Uromys caudimaculatus | reverse complement strand
AGGGCTATTTAACATTTCCTGTGGCCGGACTTTCCAGTGATATCTTTTTATTGGACAACTTCTTTTGAAGGTAGGTACTGAGAAAGCAAACCTTTCCTTATGACGTTCATGTAGAGGAATTATGAAAAAGCAATCTTTTAGATCTGTCACTATGGTAGACCATTCCTTAGGCAACAAGGAAGGCAATGGGATTCCAGACTGCAAGGAGCCTATTGGCTGGATAATCTTATTAATTTCTCTGAGATCTGTCAACATCATTCATTTGCCAGTCTTTAAAAAAAAAATGACAAATACCAGAGAATTCCAAGGGCTGGTGGACTCCTCTATATGCTGAGCCTCCAGCTACTCCTGAACTAGCTGTTCTAGCGCCTATAGTTTTTCTTTTGTCATAAACCATTGGTCAATCCAAATGGGGTGGTCAGTTAACCACCTTAGTGGTAAGGCTGTTGGTGTCTTATCAGCAGTAGCTCCTTAAGGTAAAGCTAAATTGTTAGCCCCTGGTGTATCTTGTTTATGGACAGCATGGACAGTCTGTAACTGTCTTTGATAACATTCCTTAACTAATTTGATTTTTTTTATTAGGAGTCTGACCAGTTTTATGGCTAGCCTCTGAAACTGAGGGGATATTAATTTGTGTTTTCCACCCTGTAACATCTCTTCCCCATAAGTTAATGGCTATATCAACCATGTATGGCCTTAATTTTCCTATCTGACCTTCTGGTCCTACACATTTGATCTGGTGCTTTGTTTTATTTAGGATAAAGTCCGAGCTCCTGGAAATTGGATGCCTACTTCTTGAAGTGGCCAACTTGCAGGCCAAGATTTTGGAGAGATAATAGTGACATCTGCTCCAGTATCAACCATTCCTTCAATCTCAGTATTGCTTACTAGTATTCTTAGGTTGGGCTTTTGGTCCTCTATAGAAGTTTGCCAAAATATTCGGGTTTGGCCCCCTTTTATGTTTTTTGAATTGTCTATAGAATTTGCTTCAGCCTTGTTATCTGGTCTAACAACATCTGTTTTTAGAGCAGTGGTATTTAATTGTCCTGAGGAAGAGAACTCTCCCTGCCTGGCATTAGAGCTTGCAAGAGGCCCCTCTGGGAGTTTTTTGGTAAGGTGTTGCCCCATTTGTCTATTGTTGCTCTACATTCCCTAGCCAAATGTAGGCCTCTGCCACATCTTTTACATATTCCAGAAAGCATAGGCTCACTTTTGGGATTGATTTGGTTTTCCCTGCAATTTATTCTGAGATGACCCTGCTCACCACAATTAAAACATTTGAAATTTTGGGTCATCTCATGGCCTCTAGTGGCAGCTTCTCCTATTAAGGTCATATCAGGCCAACAAGGTCTAACATGAGCTTTATATCTAATCCACTCATCTATTGATGTTGACCTTGACCTCAATGGTCTGATTACTTTCTTGCATTCAGCATTCACATTTTCAAAAGCTAAAGACTCAATTGTTGCCTTTCTTGCTGATGGATCTTATATACTCCTTTCTACAGCAGAAGTCAACCTTTGCAAAAAGTCAGGAAATGTTTCCTTTGGACCTTGCATGACTTGAGGAAATGGTTCAAGTCTTTTCCCCGATTCTGCAGCTTTGTCCCAGGCATTTCCAAGTGACACAATGCCAGGGTTTCTTCATTATATATAGCCTGCACCTCTATCTCAGGAAATCGACCTTCACCAAGCAGCTGATCTTTGGAAATATCTCTACCCCTGGCTCTATTTTATCATTCTCTCTCCTTTGCCTCTTCTCTCCACCATGAGAACTATTGTAAATGTGATGCAGTATTGATCTAATATTGTGATCTAGTATTGTTTATGCCATATCCTTACAGTCTTGAGGGATTAACAATCATTACAATCATGTGATAACTGTTAGAATTCCTACCACTGGTTTAGTAACAACAGCCTCCTGATATAGGTTTTACTCCATCTCCTATTCTGGAGATCTAGTGAATTAAAATATTCCTGTCTTTTTCTAATATCTTTCCTCCAGATGAACCTGGATGCCACTGACAGATCATGTTAAAGGGAGCTTTAGAGTTCAAAGAAGTTAAATGTACTGGCTGATATTGTGTGTCAACTTGACACAAGCTGGAGTTATCACAGAGAAAGGAGCTTCCAGTGAGGAAATGCCTCCATGAGACCCAGCTGTAAGGCATTTTCTCAATTAGTGATCAAGGTGGGAAGGCCCATTGTGGGTGGTGCCATCCCTAGGCTGGTAGTCTTGGGTTCTACAAGAAAGCAGGATGAGCAAGCCAGGAGAAGCAAGCCAGTAAGTAACATCCTGGCCTCTGTATCAGGTCCTGCTTCTTGACCTGCTTGAGTTCCTGTTCCGACTTCCTTTGGTGATAACAGCGATGTTGAAGTGTAACCTGAATAAACCCTTTCCTCCCCAACTTGCTTCTCGGTCTTGATGTTTGTGCAGGAATAGAAGCTCTGACTAAGATAAATCACAAATAAGAGGCCAGGAAGCTGGTGAGTCTAACAATAACCTGGATAAATAGGAGCAAGATGAGAAAAAATATAATTTTATTCTGTCTTTTAATAGAGAGTATATAATAGGTTTCCTTTTAAAATAATTTATTGTTGCTTGTGTGATATATGTAAAGTTACTTATGATATATCATTTTGTGGGAAAGCAAATTGCAAGTTCAACCATCAAGTTTACATGTTCAAACCAAACACACAGTATAATAGGAGAGAACTCTTTAAATGTCATACTACAATAAAATAAATGAACATTATTCCAGATTTGTGTTTGTATTGGTGTTTTATTTCTATAGTTTTCTTTTTATTAGTCATTAGCACCAATGACTGGTATACAACAACAGGCTACAGAGCGGCAATTCAATACATGTCTTCACTGTGGGATGATCAATTCAGAGCACTGTTTATGGTGTATTCAGTAAACCACTCACAGTATTTTACATAATCTTTTAAACTAACATCTGAAAATTAACTTTATCCCTCGGGCATAGTTCAGAAGATCTAAAGGGGAATCTGAGAAAGAGCATAGTTACTCATCTCCAGTCCATTGTGGGAGACTTTTCAATCAAGACACTGACAGTCCAGTAGAAAATCTTCACTGTCCTCCTTCTTAGGTCACATTTCAGTTGGTTTGCAGTAGAGAAGCCTTCTTAATGCCTGCTGCACCTCCTGGTTCCTCAAGGTATAGATGACAGGGTTGAAGATAGGGGTGACCACTGTATACAGCAGGGCAATGACCTTGGAGAGGAGTTGGGAATGAACAGCAGAGGGCACAATGTACAAGACCATGAGTGTTCCATAGAATGTGGACACCACAGCCAGGTGAGAGGAGCATGTGGAGAAGGCCTTGGTCCTTCTGGTTCCAGAAGGAACTCTCAACACAGTCAGCACAATCTGAGCATAGGAGATCAGAACCAGCCCAAAGGGGACAGTTAGGAAGACAACAGAGAGAGCAAATGTAGTCACCTGGGCCACTTGGGTATCTGAGCAAGCCAGGACCATCAAAGGTGAGAAATCACAGTAAAAGTGATCGATGAGGTTGGGGCCACAGAACCTCAGCTGGGCCATCAGAGCAACAACTAATCCATCTACCATAAAGCCAGACAGCCAGACTGTGAGCACCAACCCCAGGCACCACTGAGGCCCCATCAGGAATGGGTATCGTAGGGGGTGACAGATTGCGAGATATCGATCATATGCCATCACAGCCAGCAGGAAACACTCATCTGTAGCCAGAGAGCCAAAGACAAAGAACTGGAGCAAGCAGCCAGCCACAGATATGGTGGCCTCCTGTATGAAGCCTTCTAACATTTTGGGTACCACTGTGGAGGTATAGACTATCTCTATGAAGGACAGATTCACCAGAAAGAAATACATGGGTGTGTGAAGCCTCTGGGAACTAACCACCACTACTGCAATGAGCATGTTTCCTGTGATGATGGAGGCATAGAGGATGGTGAACACAGAAAAAAACAGGAGGTGCAGGCCAGGGACTTCATGGAAGCCAAGAAGTACAAACTCAGTGACAGTTTGGTTTCCTGTGGAAATTATTTCCATGAGATATTCAGTTTTCTGCTTGGCTTGACAGTGGTGTCTCTGTTTTCTGTTGCAATTCTAAGATTGACAGGGCTAATACAAATGACAGAGTATTCAAAATGAAGATAGATTAAACTAGCTTTTTTCTCTTCTTTTAACTATCACCACTTCATCTCTTTAAGATAGCCTACTCCTAATGGCCTAAAGGAGCTTATCTATATTCAAAATCTCAATAGAAAATAAAACTTTTTGTAGTGACTGTCATGTGTGTCCCTTGACAAAAAATGTTTATGTTCTATAGCCACAGCCAAAAATGCTACAAAAGAATTAAAAATTATGGAAGAATTATGCAGGAATTCCATGGTCACTGTTGTCTTTACCTAACAGGCTCTCTGGTTTCCACCATATAGTCACTTAATTAAGTCCCTGCTGAGCCTGACATAGTCCTGGTGAGGACAGAGTGATATGGTTCCTGCCCCTGGGACAGGGTCCCCCTCCCCCATGTGGGCCTCCAGAAGTGTTGATGGCTGCTGTGGACATAAGGCTTATTTGTGTAGTAATTTACACATTTTCTGGACCCACTAGCCGTGGAGGACTCTTTCCTTCTGAGGAATGTCCTCCCCGTTAATATTAATGACTCCATGATAATTACAAACAGCAGGAGTCCAGGAGTCAAGGGTGTGGCTTATGTCTCAGCAAAATGGTAAATGCTGGGGCCTTCAGGGCAGCCCTTAAAGAACTCTAAAAACGTGAATTTAAAAATATATAATTGGACGGGCAGTGGTGGCGCATGCCTTTAATCCCAGCACTCGGGAGGCAGAGGCAGGTGGATTTCTGAGTTCGAGGCCAGCCTGGTCTACAGAGTGAGTTCCAGGACAGCCAGGGCTACACAGAGAAACCCTGTCTCGAAAAACCAAAAAAAAAGAAAAAAAGAAAAAATATATATAATTGTTCAACTATGCAAAAATATAAGAATGCAGTATGAAGTATGAGGGGCTTTACGAATCTAAAGGAGCAGACGTAGCTACCCTATGAGTCAGCTTGTCAGAAAGAAAGACAGGCAGACACAAATGCAGGCAGATTCCAGAGTTCAAGGTCAGCCTGGGACACAGCAAGTCCAGGCCCAGGTGTGGTGGAAATGGTAATTTCAATGCAGGGTCCCACCCAACTAGTTTATCAATTGTGCCTAACAAAGGCACAAAGATCTCAGAATTCTTTTGCAATATTAAGGGAAAAAAAAGTATGATTGCTGTCTCCTAAGAATCAAAGGACTGGGGTCACAAGATGCTGATTCATAAGATAATCAAAAAGGAAAACCTGGAGTAAGTAACTAGATTGATATATAAAATAAAAGATGGATCTGTGTTCTGCAGGAGATGAGCTGTCCAGAGAATTTTTTAGGATAAAAAAAGAACTATTTAGAGGACACACACACACACACACACACACACACACACACACACAAGCAAGCAGGACATGGACACAGAGATCTCTTAGAATAGCAAGCAGAACATAGACAGAGAGATCACTTAGAATAGCAAGCAAGCACAAGATAGGCAGAGAAATCTCCAGAGAGAAAGCAAAACAGAGAGCAGCAGACTGGAAAAGCTGCATTAAGCAGAACACAGGTCATCAGCTTGGATCCACAATTTGACTTATTCTTTTTGCCACTCCCAGACACATCTTCTCTCAGAATCCCTCTCCTTGGCTGATCCTTGGCAAGTCCCACCAATTCCTTTGATTTCAAATTGTTTCTTCCTCTAGATTCCACTCCTATGTGCGCGCAATGGCCCACTGGGTAGCCTTCTTGTCTCTAGGTTTCAGAATCTTTTGTCAAAAAAAAAAAACCTCTAAAACTACCATCTCTATAGCTTACTAGTTGATGTGTGATAAGTAACAGTGGAAAGGGAGAGTGTAAGAGCTGTGGGAACAGAAGGGAAAGAAACCCAGACTCAGGTTGTAGGGTAGAGCGTGAAGGAATCAAGCTCAGGGAAGTTTGGTCTACAGAGTTCCAGGATAGCCAGGGCTACACAGAGAAACCCTATCTCAAAAAAAAACCAAAAAAAAAAAAAAAAAAAAAAAAAAAAAAAAAAAAAAAAAAAAAAAAAAAAAAAAAAAAAAAGAAGAAGAAGAAAAATATAATTGTTCAACTATGCAAAAATATAAGAATGCAGTATGTCCTTTAGACAGTAGCTTTTAAGCCTATATCAAGCTAAGTTTTAAAGGCTGGATAACAGTGGGCCAGCCGAAGACAGTGAACTGGGCAGTGTGACCTTATGCAGAGGGGTTTGGTGGTGTGCATGATCCTTGTATATCGGGTTGGACTTCACATGCTGACCAAGTGATGACTGTTTTTTACCAAAGAGAAACTATGTAGGCTGGCTGAGGGCAGAGGGTTGAGGAGAAAGCAAGAGCAAACCATGCACACATCCTCCTAAAATTTAAACTCTTTCTACCCCATAATAGCAATGAAAGTATATATCATGTATAACATGAAATTCAAGTTGTCTAACACAAACACCCAACCAAAGCTGCCTAAGAAGGTAAACCTGAAAGAGTCAGGGGCAAGTATCTCAGGAGAAAACATACAGATTTGTGCCTTGCCACAGGCTAAATATGTATATTGCATGGAATTGTACTTTCCACTCCTAGTGTAGCACTAACGCTGTATCCTCAGAGATGTAATAACTGATGATGATGATGATGATGATGATGATGATGATGATGATGGAGGAGAAGGAGGAGGAGGAGAAAGAGAAGAAGAAGAAGAAGAAGAAGAAGAAGAAGAAGAAGAAGAAGAAGAAGAAGAAGAAGAAGAAATAATAAATCATAATAATAATTAATAATAATAAAAGATAGCTTACATTGCATGTCTCCCCTTAGGACCCCTTTGACTAACCTTATTTCCTTAGCAATATAAAACTGAATGTATAGAGGATATTATTTTTTAAAACTTGAGGATTCCCAGTCAAATAAAAACAGACCATTGGGGGCTAGAGAGATGATTCAGTGTTTAAGAGCACTCACTGCTCTTCCAAAAGGTCCTGCATTCAATTCCCAGCACCCACCTGGCAGCCCATACCTATCTGAAGTTGACCGCCGGTGTGCTGATATACATGCATACAAAGTACCCAAATACATAAATAAATAAACCTTAAACAACAAAACAAAACAAAAAACAAAAACAAAACAAACAAAAAATCCACATCATTGCTTAAGGTGTGTTATATTATAGATACTTGCATCAGCAGATAATTGGGATTAAACCTGAATGAAATAGTTCTGGGATTAGTGGTACTGAGTAGCCTGCTATAGTTGTGGGAAATGGAAAAGGAGAAGAGGGTATGCCAGATAGAAAAAAATCTATGGCTAGATTCTGAGGCACAGTGTGTAAGGTTGAAAAGGGGGCTTCGCATGGAAATTCATCTCTGAAGGAAAGGGAAGTATAGCAGTTCTCAACCTCTGGGTCGCGACCCTTTAACAACCCTTTCTCACATCAGATGTTTGCATTGATATCCATAACACTAACAAAATCACAGTTATTACGTAGCGATGGAATAATTTTATGGTTGGGGGGTCACAATATGAACCACATTATAGGGTGAGAATCACCGACCAAGAAGAATCAGAGAGGTGGCCAGTGATGGAGCATCGCCCCCCTCTGCTGGGAACAAATTGTATCTACAACTTTACCCTGTTGGCCTCAAAGCCTGACTGAGGACTTCTAGACAGCAGAGTGGCAAATTCAGGATGAAATTAAATGGCATCAGGAAAGCCCAGACCCACAATGACAATAACAGAGAGGCAGGCAGGCAGGCAGGCAGGCAGGCGGGTGGGCAGATGGACGGACGGACACAGATAGATGGAGAGATACAGACAGAGAGAGACAGAGAGACAGAGACACAGAAACAGAGAGAAACAGAGAAAGAAAGAGACAAAGAAACAGAGTCATCAAGACAGACAGAGAGAGAGAGAGAGAGAGAGAGAGAGAGAGAGAGAGAGAGACGGAGATATAGACAGAGAAGGAGACGGAGACACAGAGACACAGAGACAAAGACAGAGAGACACACAGACAGAATAACAGAGAAAACAGAGTCACAGAGGGAAACAGAGAGAGACAGACAGAGAAGACAGAAACAGACACACAGAGAGAGATGGAGAGACATAGAGACAGACACAGAGAGAGAGACAGACAGAGACACAGAGAGACAGAGACAGACAGAGAGAGAACTCACTGAGATGGTATGACATAGTCACAGGTTTTCTTTTGTAATATATGTCTCTTCTCCCTGAAACAAGTTCAGGTTCATTCAGCACAGGCTGCCCTGGAACTTACTATGTAGACCAGGCTGGCCTCTGCCTCCCACATGCTGGGATTAAAGGCATGCACCAGCACACCCCATAGGAGATAAAATTTTAGTCTACTATAGTGAACAACAAAATCTTACAACACATACCTAATGTGTAAAACAACTTCTCCCCTAATCCAAATCTCTGTGGCTTCACTGGACTGGGGTTCTGTGTTTTACAGGGTCGGCCGACATCTCCAGCTCTTTCCCCTGTGTCCTCCTTGCCACTGCTCTGTCTGTAGTTATCTGTGGTATGAATTGTGCACTCACTCGCTCACTCCATAACTTCTTGATATTGTATCTGCTCTAAATCAAATCTGCAGTTTGTGCTCTCTGTACACCATCCCTGAGTCAGACAGGAAGTATACTAATCAGTCCAGGAAAGCTCTCATGGTCCTGGTCTTCAGCACATTTGAAGTTATGGTTTTCAGAATATGACATAACCAGTTCTACTGTCCAAAGAGTGAAGAGTTAAGAAAAAGAGGAAGAAGAGAAGCAGTGAGATTTGAAAACTGCAGAAAAATGAGGAAGATATAGCAGAGGCAAGGTGAATGAGAAATATGTTGCTAGCATAGGCATAAGCAGATGTTTAAAAAAATTGCAGTTGTAAAACTCCCAGGATGGAGGAATAGATTCTAGTTTTAGAATCAAGATGACTTTGATCATATTAACTGGTCGGAAAATGAGAGTATTGAAAAATACCTAATTATTTAATGAGCAACAACTCCCATACAACACTGAGAGCTGCAGCTCTCATCCAACCAACCATGACCCTGAGACAGAAGAGAGCCCTCAGCAAAAATCATCATCACTCTGGCAAAGGAGTTCGCATGACACTTACGAACACATATTTACAGGAATCTATGCTGAGTTATAATTTGTAATTTACCTTTAAAACACAAGAAAATTTTACTCTCTTATATACTTACAATATCTGCTAACCGTGTTATTTTTATAAGTGCCAAACAAAAAAATAAATTTCACAGGCTTTAAGTGGAAATCATGTCATTTTAAGCACTAACCAGAGCCTGGAGAGCACGAGTGCCTATCCTCTTCTCTAGATGACCAAGAACGCAGGCGAAAGATTAGAATCATCTTTTAAGGATTCCATGGAGGAAAAACAAGACCTTGAAGGAATCAAAGGGGATTTGCTAATATGCTTGCTACAAGATGCCTTTGTGCTCTCTAGGTTAATGGAAATTCGTTACTAGTTAGAGGAAAATGTCTGTCACAAACAACCTTTCAGCTTGTTTTAAGGGTATATGAACTAAGCTGTGAAGCTTTATGCAGAAATAGGAGTTCACCTGGGAAGCCTTAGAAAGCAGCCTGCTCTCCTCAGACAAAACTGGAGAAAAGAAGATGAGCTAAGGTTCGCTTGAAGACTTCAGAACGGATGAATTTCCCAACTTCAGATCCTTCCTTTTTGAGCTTGACCTGAAGTAATGCAGGGTCGTGGTTAGAAACATTTCCCTTGTTATTCTCTGTCTCTGAGCCTCCATGGCCTCTTCTAGCTCCCAAGCCATCCTGCCCTCTCACTGTGAGCTTTTTATCATAAGGGAAGGTTGGCAGAAAAGGCCCCTGAGAACAAATTACAGATTTACTGCCTTAAATGAACAAGGTGAAGCACCCCACTGAGGCTTTTTTTTTTTAAGAATTCCTGAATGTTGGCTTGACCAAAACTGGAGCAGAAACTAAAATAGCTACCAGAAACTTTCCTTTCCATCCCATTAGGGAAAAAAAATCCTCTGCAATCCCCAAGACATCTGACTACGAACTCCCAGTCTCTTTCCAGTAATTCTTCAACAAATGCATTTATACGCATGCCCTATACTGCGTGGAGTTCATATCAGTTATATTTTATACAATGTAACAAATGGAAAGGGGACAAAAATATAACGGTCTCTAAATCAACCATCACACCTCTAGTCTGTCAGTCTCCTCAATCTGATGTAAAATCTGATGTGAAGCTTTGTGTGTTTTCCCTTGTGAATATAGAGGAGATGGAGGTAGGGAAAGATACAATAGATGTCCCACAAAACCAACTAAGCATCATCCAAACATCATCTTATCTCTGATGTTATCCACACCTCTTTTCTCCTGCCTGCAGCCTGGAAGACAGTGGCTTTCTCACATAGAACAGATCAGAAATGGGATGGTGTCCTGAAGCAATGATTATGAACTAGGGAGCTCTCTAGTAGCTCAAAGAATAATGTTCTCACTTTAAGAGGTTAGAATGTGGGAAGGAAGGAGAGGACAGAAGAGAAGGAAGAAGACCCAAAAGTCAGCAGTAGATGCTCCAAAAAGTGGTCTGTGGGTGTGGTCTTCCCTAATCAATCTGAATAGAATTCCTAGGATACTAGCATTTCAGTGGATGGCAAGAAATAGCCCTGAACATTCAGCACTCTATTTTAGAGTACTCTCTATTTTGAAAAAGAGAGAGAGAGTTGAGCAGTGGGTTAAATGAGATTGAAAAACTACTCGGAATGTGTGCATGTTCCAAGAGGAAAAACAAAGACGTGAAGTGGAAATTTCTGGTTTCTTTGGAAACTCAGTTATGTCAAATAATGTTTTGCTGGAGCAGACAGGTGAAGGGATGTTTTGCTAAGCAAGATGTGTGAAAGAATGTTGAAGCAGACACGTGAAGGAATGTTTTTGCTGGAGCAGACAGAGGTGAGAGGATGTTTTGGTAAAGCAAACATGTGAGAGTACGTATAATGTTTAGAAGTAATATAAATATGACCCACTGACAGTGGGGGGGGGGGCTGTGGCATTGATTCACCTTGCTCCACCTCACTAGTCTTTGCTTGCTGTGACTTCATAAAAAGTAACTTGACAAAGAACTTCTCATGATATTCCAGCAGCTCCTTGCCACTTCCTCTGACTCAGGCCAATTGGCCGAACTTTGCTGTTTCTTCTTGATCAAACTGCCATTGCTGATTCATGAGTGGTGATTGCCAAGTGGCCTGGATTGAAACTGCTGATTTGTGTTGGTGTTTTGCTGACAACAAAGACTGGAATCACCCCCAAAGAACTATTTATAAAGAGGTCCACAACTCCCATTTCCTATTAACCTTTCTTTTCCACTACCTGTGGTGGGTGGTGGACTAGAAAGGAGGTTGAAGTGTTTAAGAACACTTATTAAAGTAGGATTTGGAAAAATCTAAGCCTACAAAGATGAGTTATGTATGTATGGCTTCATGAGCTCATCTATCTGAAGATATCTGAGACCTTCAGGGTGAATGGAGAAAGTCAACCACACAGTAGTTACTAACTTTGCTGTTCTGTAATTTTGTAATTTGCCACAACTCCAGCTACTTTCTTCTCCCTCTTCCTACTGGCTGCCTTCTTGCTTTTGCTGGGCAATGTCTTTGTCATGTTCTTTGTGGTCCTGGATGCAAGCCTTCACACTCTTGTGTGCTTTTTCTTCTGCATTCTCTCATTGGTTAAGCTCTGGTACAATACCGTATTCATCAAACTTTCTAAATTCCCCTACGACTCAGCTCAGTTCCCTTTATTATTTTATGCATGTATATGGACCTGAGTGTATTCATGTGCCCCACACACATGCAAATGTCTACAGAAACCAAAAAAAAAAAAAAAAAAAAAAAAGGAGGGGACATAGATTCTCTGGAACTAGAGTTATAGACAATTGTAATCTGCTATTTGTTGCTGTAAATTGAACCTGCATCTTCTGCCAGAACAGCCAATGCTTTTAACCACTGAGCCACCTCTCCAGTCCCAATCACATGACTTTTGACTGCTGTGGTGCCATTTATTACCTACCCCTCTACCTATTATTGCTCAGTCCCCTGGCATGCATGTGCCACTCTGGAGGGGATCTGATGGTCTGTGGGTTTGCTATGCCCCATGTTCCCCTCCTTCCTCCTTGTCCAAATCTCATCTGCACATTAAGCTAAATCAACAACTTCTTCGTGATATTAACCAGATCTTTGACTTTCATGCATGCCAAAGTGGTAGGCCATTTTGAGCAGCATTATTATCCTAGAATTCCTGGGCTTCACTGTGGATTCCTACTTGCAAATCCTGGCCACAATCCTATCAATGGCCAGATGCTGACCCACAGAAGACCATGTCTACCTTTAGCTGCAGCTTCCTTATCTCCTCCTTTACTGTCCCTTTTATCTACTTTTTTTTTTCTTTTCTTTTTCCTTCTATTGGCTTCATACTAATTACTATTGTGGCAGTTTGAATGAGAATGACCCCCCATTAGCTAATATATTTGAATGTTTTATCCCTAGTTGGTGGAACAGTTTTAGCAGCATTAGGAGGTGTAGCCCTGTTGGAGGAGGTGTGTCACTGGAGGGTGGGCTTTGAGGTTTCAAAAGCCCACACCACCAGACATATCTCTCTCTCTCTCTCTCTCTCTCTCTCTCTCTCTCTCTCTCTCTCTGCCTCCTGCTTAATCAGGTGTAAGTTCTCAGCTACTGCTCCATCACCATGCCTGCCTATCTGCCTGCTGCAATGGTCATGAATTCACCCTCTGAAACTGTAAACAAACCCTCAATTAAGTGCCCTCTTTTATAAATAGCTTTGGTCATGGTGTTTCCTCACAGCAATAAAAAAAAAAGAACTAAAACAGAAGTTGGTACTAGGGAGTGGAGTATTACTATGATAGTCCTGACCATGTTGTTGTTTGGCGGAATATGAGAGACTTTGGAACTTTGGATTAGAAAAGTGTTTGAACCCTATAAATGGGACTTAATGAATCATTCTAATAGGAGCAAAAATACTCAATAAAACTATTGGAAACCAAATCCAACAACACGTCAAAAACATCATTCACCACTATCAAGTAGACTTCATCCTACTTGATGCAGAGATGGTTCACTATATAAAAATCCATCAATGTAACCTACTATATAAACAAATGCAAAGAAAAAGATCACATGATCATCTCATTAGATGCTGAAAATGTCTTCCACAATATCCAATACCCCTTCATGTTAAAAGTATTAGAGAGATCAGGGATTCAAGGTGCATGCCTAAGCACAATAAAAGCTATAGTACAGCAAACCAGTAGCCAACATCAAAGTAAATGGAGGAAAACTTGAAGCAATTCCATTAAAGTCATGAACAAGACAAGGCTGCCCAGTCTCTCCCTATCTATTCAATATAGTTCTTGAAGTTCTAGCTAGAGCAATAAGACAATTAAAGGAGATCAAGGGGATACAAATTGGAAAGAAAGATATCAAAGTATCACTATCCAATAATGAGATGATGGTATAGATAAGTGACCACCAAAATTCTACAAGAGAACTCCTACAGCTGATAAACAACTTCAGTAAAGTGGCTGGATATAAAATTAACTCAAAGAAATCAGTGGCCCACCTTTATTCAAATGATAATGGACTGAAAAATAAATTAGGGAAACAATACTCTTCACAATAGCCACAAATAATGTAATATCTTGCAGTAACTCTAAGCAAGTGAAAGATAATTATGACAAGAACTTCAAATCCATGAAGAAAGAAATTGAAGAAGGTATCAGAAAATGGAAAGATCTCTTATGTTCATGGATCCTTAGGGTTAGCATAGTGAAAATGTCCATCTACAGATTCAATGCAATTCCCATCAAAATTCCAACACAATTCTTTACAGTCCTTGAAAGAGAAATTCTCAACTTCATATGGAAAAACATAAAACCCAAGATAGCTAAAACAATCCTGAACAATATAAGAACTTCTGGAGGAATCATCATTCCTGATCTCAAGCTGTATTATAGAGCAACAGTAATTTTAAAAATCTGCATGGTATTGGTACAGAAACAGACAGATTGATCAATGGAATCAAATCAAAGACTCAGAAATACATCAAGACACCTATGAACAATTAGATTTTTACAAAGGAGCCAAAACTGTACAATGGTGAAAAGAAAGCTTCTCCAACAAGTGATACTGGTCTAACTGAGTGTCTGCATGTAGAAGAATGTAAATAGATTCGTAATTATCACCCTGCACAAAATTCAAGTCCAAGTGGATCAAGGATCTCAACATAAAACTGGATACACTAAATATAATAGAAGAGAAAGTGGGAAATAGCCTTGAACTCAATGGCATAGGAGACAATTTCCTTAATAGAGCACCAATGACTCAGGCTCTAAGATCAACAATTAACAAATGAGACCGCATGAAACTGAAAAGCTTCTATAAGGCAAAGGACACTGTTAATAGGACAAAATGGCAGCCTACAGATTAGGATTGGATCTTCATCAACCCAACATCCAACAGAGGGATAATATCTAAAATATATAAAGAACTCAAGAAGTTAGACTCCATCAATAACCAAATTTGAAAAATGGGGTACAGAGCTTAACAGAGAATTCTCAGCAGAGGAATTTTAAATGGCTGAGAAACTCTTAAAGAAATATTCAAAGCCCTTAGTAATCAGGGAAATGCAAATCAAAACAACCCTGAGATTCCATCTTATACTGTCAGAATAGCTAAGATCAAGTGATAACAGATGCTGGCAAGGATGTGGAGCAAGTGGGAACACTCCTTCACCCCCTCCATTGCTCGTGGGAGTGCAAAATTGTACAACCACTTTGGAAATCAATTTGGCAGTTTCTCAGAAAACTGGGAATAACTCTACCTCAAAACCCAGCTATACCATTCCTAGGCATATACAAAAGATGTCCACTATACCAAAAGGGCACCTGCTCCACTACATTCATTGAGGCTTTATTTTTAATAGCCAGAAACTGAAAACAACCCAGATGTCACCGAAGAATAGATACAGATAATGTGGTCCATTTACACAATGGAATACTTACCATTCAGCTATTAAAAAACAAGGACACCATGAATTTTTCAAATGGATGGAAGTAGATAATATCATCCTGAATGAGATAACCCAGACTCAAAAGGACATGCAAGGTATGTACTCATTTATAAGCGGACAATAGCCATAAAGTGCAGGATAACCACAGACCCAAAAAAACTCGGTAATAAGGAGGTCCCAGTGGAGAATGCATGCATCTCACTCAGAATGGGGAAGGTGGTGCCTGCCTTTAGTCCCAGCACTGAGGAGTCAGAGGCAGATGGATCTCTGTGAGTTCAAGGCCAGCCTGTTTTACAAAGGGAGCTCCAGGACAGTCAGAGCTACACAAAGAAACCCTGTCCCCAAAAGTAAAAACAATAAAAAGCAACAATAACAACAAAAACAAAACAACAACAACAACAACAAAGAATGTTTAATGAAATCAAAGAGGATATGAGTAAAGCCCTGAATGAAGAAAAATATACAAATAAACAGATGAATGAAATAAGAACGGCGAGCCGCGAGCCTCCACCAACCAGCAGCTGCGCTGGATGGTTGCAGGTGCGCGCGCATCACGGCGCAGGTTCGAATCTCCGGCGCTGTGCTGCGCTGCGGTTCCCCAACGTCCCGTCCGCCCTCGGGACGGCCCAGCTCCCAGCTCTGTGCCGCCCTCCGGCTGCCGCCCGCGTGACCCCCATCCCTGGCCCATGGCCAAGCGGCGTGCGGCTGAGCCGCTCACGTTCCGCGTGCCTTGAAAGCGGCTTCTGCTCAGCGACTTCCCCGAGGAGCCGCCGCTCTGGGTCCCGCCGTCTGGGGTGGCTCGGCCCCTCAAGCGCCAGGGGGACGCGGGGACCATGGCGGAGCCTGCATCTGCGCCCCGCAAGCGACGCGGCGGTGGGGACGACAGACAGGAGCTGCAGAGCTGTAGCCTGGAGCCCGGAGAGCCACCTCCAG
>CM052720.1:46050540-46080678 GCA_028551405.1 Uromys caudimaculatus | reverse complement strand
CCCCCATGGGCTTCCTCCTGCTGGGCTTCTCTGAACACCCACACCTGGAAAAGGTCCTCTTCCTGGTTGTCCTGTGCTCCTACCTCCTCACTCTCCTAGGAAACACACTCATCCTCCTGCTGTCCACACTGGACCCCAGGCTCCACTCTCCAATGTACTTCTTCCTCTCCAACCTCTCCTTCTTGGACCTCTGCTTCACCACAACCTGTGTCCCCCAGATGCTGCACAACCTCTGGGGACCCACAAAGACCATCAGCTTCCTGGGATGCTTTGTCCAGCTCTTCATCTTCATGTCCCTGGGGACAACAGAGTGCATCCTGCTGACAGTGATGGCCTTTGACCGTTATGTGGCTGTCTGCCAGCCCCTGCACTATGCTACCATCATCCACCCCCGCCTATGCTGGCAGTTGGCAGGTATAGCCTGGGCTATAGGTTTGGTCCAATCCATAGTTCAGACACCTCCCACCCTCCGCCTGCCCTTCTGTCCCCATAGGCAGATAGACAACTTTTTGTGTGAAGTCCCATCTCTAATTCGACTTTCTTGTGGGGACACCACCTATAATGAGATCCAGATGGCTGTTGCTAGTATCTTCATCGTGGTTGTGCCTCTGAGCCTCATCCTTGTCTCTTATGGTGCCATCGCCAGGGCAGTGCTGAGGATACGTTCTGCAAAGGGGCGCAGGAAAGCTTTTGGGACCTGCTCCTCCCACCTCATTGTGGTCACCCTCTTCTACAGTTCAGTCATTGCTGTTTATCTGCAGCCCAAAAATCCCTATGCCCAAGAGAGGGGCAAGTTCTTTGGTCTCTTCTATACAGTGGGCACCCCCACACTCAACCCTCTTGTATACACCCTGAGGAACAAGGAGGTAAAGAGAGCATTCTGGAAGCTGCTAGGGAAAGATGGGGACTCTGAGGAGGGCTGAGGGAGAAATAGTATACTTTCCAAATTAAAAATAAATTTGAGCATTTGTGAAAAAAATTGAACTTCCAAGTCCACTCACTCTTCCATGCCTATCCAAGCCATAACAGTGAGTGACAGGCTATAGTGGAGGGGGAGAGGTAGTGAGAAGGAGAGAAGCAGAATCAGAAGATGAGTTGGAAGGGTGCTAAATGTTTCTTCCAAAATGAAGCATTCTTACCTGGACTGATCAAGGAGACTCATATGACTCAAGAAATTTAGAAGGAAGAGAAGAAATCTTACAAAACTCAGGAAGCTCATGAAATTTGGTGATTCCTCCTTGAGATGACATAACCAGTAAACAATTGGAAGAGAGAAACCTCTCCAAAGATCTAGCTGCAAGCAAGTTATATACCAGACCCCAGTGACACAACTTACATGTGTCCTCATCCATGCTTAAGTGAGGCTTTCAGTGATACAACTGTAATATATCACCCATTCTTCTGTAACTACAATAAACAAACTCATTGGTTGACCAACCTGGACTTGAATGGAATATTTTATTTGTCCTACCTTTGGTGCCCTATCTAGGATGAGTTCATATTTATTGTCATTTGTCTACAGATGAGGGAGAGGAAGAAGAAGACAGACACAGAGACAGACAGACAGACAGATGAGGTATCTTTAATTCACATTCAAAAACATAGTTAATATTTGTTTCTTTTTCATTCATTATGTTTCATTTCTACTTTATTTTGTTTATAGGTTCTCAATGCCCTTTGTACACTTTTTTCTAGCTGTTGGTACCATTATTCTATAATTCATATAGGTTTTCGGGGTTTTATTGTTGTTTGTTCCATCCTTGCCAGAACTACTGGTCCCTGGGGCATGTCTCAATATCTGAATAACCTTGTTTCATGCTATCCGTGGAGGCATGCTGGGACCAGCTCCAGACTAACATGTCTCAGACTGTCCTTTTTCTTAGGCTCAGTTTAAGCACAAAACCTCCAACAAACTACTGGCTGACCAAAATTAGCTTTCCTTTACTTGGGGAAATACTTAGGAAGCCCACCTCAAGAAAATTATTTGGGTTTGTCATGGTGGCTCATATCCATAAGAGACCCTGTATCAAAATAAATAATTAAAATTTAAGTGTAGTCCAGTGATAGATAGAACACATGTTTAGCATGCTCAAAGCCCTAGGCTCAATTTCCAATAATAAAAATATAAAATATTTTTTAAAGATTTACTCATGTTATGTATATATGTACACTGACGCTGTCTTCAGACACCAGAAGAGGGCATCAGATCCCATTACAGATGTTTGTGAGCCACCATGTGGTTGCTGGGAAGTGAACTCAGGACTTCTGGAAGAACAGCCAGTGCTCCTAACTACTGAGCCATCTCTCCAGACCCATAAAATAATTTGTAAAAGTAGAGTTATCACTAAGTAGAGACATCAATATCTACACAGAGGAGGGGGAAAAACTCACAAAATTTACTCACCAGAGAAATTCAACAAATAAACAATTTTTAGTGGTGCTTTGTGGCACGTGCCTATTATCTCAGCACATAAGAGGCTGGGGAAGGTGGATTGTCTGGAGTTCAAAGCCATCCTGAGTTACATAGAGAGTACTATGCCATACATAGGTACCTAATAAGACCCTATCTCAATAAGGTCCAGTTTCAAGCCCAAGATGATGGTGTTTGTGCGCGCGTGCGTGTGTGTGTGTGTGTGTGTGTGTGTGTGTGTGTGTGTGTGATGTACACATAAAGGAGGTCTATCAATAATGTTTTCTGGCGGGTCCCAATGTTTCAGGGGGCAGGGGCAACAAAAGGGTGGGGGCGGAGGGAGTGGAGAGGCGGAGGGAGTGGGAGAACAGGGGGAGGAGTGTGGACGTCCAGGAGTGAATATGCATTTGTTCAAATGAGCACAATGATCAGATTTTTTAAAAGAAGAAAGAGAGAAAGAAAAAAAAAGATGAGGAGAGAGAAAAAAGAAAAGAAAAGGAAAGAAAAGAAAAGAAAGGTGCTGTGTTTTCTGGCAAGGTCCCAAGTCATGTGAAGATTAAATGTGTCTACATGAGAGCCAGCACGTAGGATGGCACACCTTCCCAGCCTGCCCTTCCTGGAACGATGGGCAGGGACCCGAAGAACCGGTCAGAGCGCTGGAGTCCGGATAGGAAGAACCCGGCGTGCACTGTGGCTGCTGCTGCTGAAAGAGCGGTGCCAGTGCAGTCTTGGCCGGCGTGCACTGTGGCTGCTGCTGCTGAAAGAGCGGTGCCAATGCAGTCTTGGGCTCAATCATTTAAAAAGTAATGGCATCACAAAACACCACTTAATATATGTATTTTCTAGAAGCATCAGGAGAAATGCTGTACTTTTTCCTCATAGTAACTCTAAAAAAATATTAAGTGTAAGATGTTTGTATAAAAGAATAAGAAATGTAGTGTATTCAGTAAAGTAGTCACATCTCAATAGTTGCTTTGTGATTAGCAACCCATCCCCTCCTGCTTTGGAAAAACAGACACCCTGGATGTAGAAATGAGAATTTATTTCTGAGGCCCCAGCCCCTATTACATCAGAAGCCTTCAGTTAGTGGTGTTGGTGAACAAGCCAGTGGATGCTTTAACAGACAGGCTCAGGAGGACGAGCCACTTTGGTTGGGAAGGGGAAGATAACTTAAAATGCATGAAGCAAACATAGTAAAAGAAGCTGTTTTTATGGAAAGTGTTTTTTTCTCGTTGTTCAAAGCTTGTCTTTTCTTAATCCACTCAATTTGCAGTAGTTTTGTTTGTTTGTTTGTTTTTGTTTGTAGACCAAGATTGGCTTTCCACAGTTACTGAGGTAACAGTGGTAACTTATCTACACAGAAAGCAGCTATGCTCCTGTATAATTCTAGTCTCATGGACTGTAAATACATTGTTGCCAGGTCTGAGTCTCTTTTTTCTTTCTTTCTATGAATCCATGGAATTCCACATGGTTCAGTACTTTTATCAGCAGGATTTGGCTACACTTCTCATCTGGCTAGAAAGAGATCAAAGCTAGAAAGAGCATCTTCAGCCCAGTTGCCCTTAACTGTGGGTTTGTAGGGTATTCTGGAATGCTTTACAGTTAAATAAATATTCATTTCCTTCCTTATAGTCTGGACTTCATACATTTGTTTATTCATTAACTTCATACTTTTATTAAATTTACATTTTATTTGTGTGACCCTTTCTACTTTCTAGCATTATAACATTTTTTTCCACATTGTCATTAGCTTTTCATAAACGTCATTGTCATAGTCCCACTTGTAATTAATGGAATTTCATCACATTTCCTGGCAGTGACTACAACTGTTCCTTAAAACACCAAAGAAACAGTGTGGAAATTCTACAGCCTAAGAAAATATGAACATTCCAGTTATACATTCAGACTGCTGAGATGACTATCAGGTATGACCATGGATCGTACCTGAAACATCCACTACAATGTGGACCTCATATCCTAACGTTGATGGATGACAGGCCTGTATCAAATGAGGGTTAGATAGATGTCTACATAAACACAAGTGTACACACACACCACATATACACTGAGCAATACGGACTTGTGTGGATAAATCAGAGAACTGGAGCAATGTCTACATGCTGGGTGGAGGGGAACAGTGGGACCCTAGTTATCCCTACTAACAGAAGGAATGGGAGATTTTGTCACTTATTCCATTAATGCTATTGCTGGCACACTTTCTCCAGAGAGTCACCTGCCCCCAACACCATGATTACTAGCTAATTATCTGTGGGCTGTGGAACTGCTGGGTCTCAGCTGAATTAATGAGATGTTTCCCTCCACAGGATAGGAGTCCTGGGATCCCTCTCTCTACCACATACCTAATGTCAGGCTTTCCCCCACCAGGACCAACCACTGAAACAGATACTAACTTCTCCACAGACTGTTTGCCAAAACCTTGCTAGTTAAGAGATGCCTCTGCCCCACTTGGCCTCACTTTACCTTTTAGAAGAGGCAGCAGGCTGTGGTTGGTGAACTGGTCAGCTCATCTGTGTTTATGCATGAACTCTGGTGCTTACCACTATATTGCAGTAGCCTAGCAGATTAGATTTCCTTTGTTAGCTTCCTCGTGTAAAAAGGAAGATACTCATATGTAGAGCTGTAAGGAACAATCGGAGGTGCATGGATAAATGTTAACACTTGGCTGGAAGGATGATGCAGTTAGTATTTGCTCTGCTAATGCAGGACAAATACTCCTGATAAGGAAGATTCTAGGTGATCATGACTTAAAAGCTATCGATCTATCTTATAAAATCTGATAATTTAAGACTCAAATAAGCTAGCTCTAACCAAACTACAGGATATGTTCTTTGAAAAGAGCCTGGCTGCAAAGCTGAGTAATCCTTATTTCAATCAGAGATCTAGCTGCTCCTTCAGAGACCGTCCTTCTTTCTTATTCTGAGTTTTCTTCTTGATGTCCATGCAGCAAATAGGCACCAATTAAGAATTTCATCATGGATAACTGCTGGCAACCAAAGTAGTCCTTCAGTTGAGGGTAAGTAGAGTATTAGCCTTTCTCTCATGTAATATCAGTTTCCATGACCCCCGATAGGGAGTTAAAGGGGGTGAGGGGCTTTTATCTGCCTGCTTTGGGGGTGCCATTACTTTGGGGGTTGTTTTCATTTGGTTTTGATTTTGAAGCAAATGTACCCCAAGCTGGTCCCAAATGCAAACTCCACATGCAGTGCCAAGACTATGGGCATTAGGCACTAATACAAAACAGAGTGATTTATCAGCTGCTCATCTGGGGGTCTCACTCCCTTGTATTTTGGACAGGAAAATGCCAGTCTGTCATAGAGTCTTCTGTACTCCCCCCAGGTATGGGAAAATTCCTCTAGCATTCTCTTGGTTCCCAACATTTTTCAAGTGAGGAACCTTAGAAACCTTACTTGCCCTGAGATGATTCACTGTAAAAAAAGAAAAAAGGAAAATCATGGTAAAATTGATCTTTGCATAGCTGCAATGGAAACCAGATGTTCAGGGAGATGTTTGCCCTACGAGGCACATGTGAAGCACGTGAAGTACTCCATAATTGGAAAGTGCTAATAGCAAAAAGCAAGCAATGATTACCAGAACTTCATCAACCACATCAGGTGACCAGCCCTGGCTTGTAGTACAAGAAGCAGAAAAATTCACAGATGAATAAATGCATGTTTTAGAATGATGCCAACAATGGTAAGTATAATTTATCAAAAGAGAGAAACGTTAACCCCACTAAAGAAGACCAACTCTAAAGAGATCCAGAAACAAGGCAGAAAAAAGAAGGGAGTGACCTCCCATGGGAAGAGCCAAGTTAAAGACAGGGTCAGTAAGGACAGTAATTGAATGGAGATGTGTGTCACTAAGGTCACACACTAAAAACTGTATATAAAGAAAGCAAAGGAGGATTAGCTGCTGTCACAGGATTTCTTTGAAATAATGAGATAGATGGTTCTGGTCTGGTTATATGACTGGTAAGTGCATTTTTAAAATAATGACTTCATATGGGAGACAGCTCAACTGGTAATATGCTTTCTGTGCTGCATGTACCTGAAGAGCAGAGCTGAGAGCCCAAAGATCCAAAAGCAATGTCCATACCTATAATCCCAGCACTGAGGAGGCAGAAACAGAAGGAACCTTGGGGCTTAATGGCAAGCCAGTCTAGCCAAATTACTGAGCTCACCAAAAACAAGGTCGACTGCAACTGAGAAAGACACTGGACACCAACCTCTGGCCTCCCACATGGTTACACATACATGTGTGCATGAGAACACACACACACAAAGTATATGCTTTCAAAGAATAAGTTTTGTGTTCTATGAAATACAATCTCAAAAAAGAAAACAGTCAGGTGTACTGTAATCCCCACATTTCTGCAGTAGAGACTGGAGAATCATGAGTTTAAAACCAACCTTTACTATATTGTGGGTTTGAGGCCAACCTAGTCTACATGAAACCCTGATCTCGAAGGGCGAAAAAATGAGCAAGATGAAGCAGTTAAAAGTGTTTCTACCAATCCTGATGACCTGCATTCAATCCCATGAACCCTCATGATAGAATTAAAGCAATTCCCATAAGGTGTCTTCTGACCTCCACACATATACTGTCACACATACACACACAAACACACACACACACACACACACACACACACACACACACACACTAAATGCAGTATATATTAATAAGGTTTATTTATTTTATATCATGTGTATTAGTATTTTGCCTTCATTAGTACATTAACTACATGGCTTGGTACATGACTGCAGAGACCAAAAGAAGGCATCAAATCTAGAGCTTGAGTTAGGGATGGTTATAAGCTACCATGTGAGTACTGGGAACTGGCCTAGGGTCCTCTGCAAGGAACGCACATGCCCTTAACAGCTGAGCCATCTCTCCAGCCCCTATGCAATGTATTTCAAGAGAGAGAAATAGACAGTGAGAGAGAGGGGGGGGGAAGGCAAGGAATACTTTGTGTAGTGTTGAGAGGTAGTTCCATCTTTGAGGATGGGCACAAAGGACCCTCTAAGATATGTGAAATGTCTGTTTTACAACCTTAGCCTGGGTACTGGATACATCAGAGGTTGAACTTGTTATTGATACTGTATATATTTGCTTTGTTTATACTTTGGTTTAAATACAAAACAATAATAATGAGAAATATTCTATAGGAGGAAAAACAAGGTGGGAAGAAATGAAAGCAGAAGGTTCTGGAAAAAATATTGTGAAAACGAGTGGGGGCCTGTAGCTGAGTGTTCGTTCATCTTAGGACACTTCCAGCAAAGTCCCACCCACCCATTGCCTTCCTGTCCTCTGCCAGACCAGAGAACCTGTGTCTTCTGTTCAGTTTCCAGAGTAGCTTCAGCCTCTCTCTTCCCTCACTGCGCTGGCTTGCTATGCTCCAATATTTGCAGTCACTTCAATGATGGGGTTCTCCCAGATTAAATTTCTGCCAAATATGCCCTTCACCTTATGAATTCCTTGCTTTCATTCATCCCATACAGCCCACATGGCTGACATTTATATCTGAGGCTTTTAATAATGCAACTGTGAGCCACAGTGATCTCAACAAGCCACTCTTGCTTCCTGCTTGTTAACTCTCATCAGGACTGAGTGATTGGACCAATGCTACTTCCTAACCAGGGCAGCAGTTTAGTTAGACGATTAAAGAAGCCAAGACAACAGAAATAGTTTGGTAGGTATGCATGGAGCCTCATACAGTGAAAGAAAATCTCTCACATGCACAGCAGATCCTGAGTCAGGTTTGTAGCTCACACTTACAGACCCAGCATTCCAGAAGCTGATGTAGGAAGACTGCCTGGAACAGGTGGCAAGCCTGCACATCAAAACAAAACTCCATTTCAAACAAACAAAAACAAATAGACCTATTCTGTCTCTGATGAGCTGCCTTACAAAATAAAAAGTATAAAATAACACACTTCTTGTTATGCCAAAGAATATTCATAAAGTCAACACAGAAATAATGAGACTTCAAAACTAACAGAGATACAACCTGAAAGTGAATTCAAAATAATTGCTTTTAATTTCTTTTATTAATTTATTTTTATTTTACTTATTTATCTGTGTTTGTTTGTTTGTTTGTTTTGGTAGACAACATATTTAAACTACAGTTCATGCTTGACAGTTTTCTTCCTCAAAGGAACATCCTCAGACCTAAAACATAGTATTTAACTACTTCCTCCAAGAGACAATAGGCATGAGATAGCACTGAGGAAAACCAGAAAAGCGCTGAGAATATAAGGCACCCGACACATTTCTACTGAAACAGTGAAGAAGTTGATTCACCCATCTGAAATCATCATTCTCCATCCTTAATCAGAAAGCCAGACGCACCAGTATGAGAATCTACCCATCCCCCACCACATTCTTGATTTCCTCGTGGCCACTAGACAATGTTTGACTAGGTGAAACAGGTGAAGGCAAGAACCTACTTGGTGTTAGACCTGGAAGTAGACCTTGTGAGAGCAGAGGAAGTAGAAAAATGTCCACGTGGCATATCCTGACAATGTCCTGAGAAGCACACAAAGGGAACTTTCACCGGGCCCTTTGGACCACACTAATCTGACAGTCTCATCCCTCCAACTAGACACAGAGACCATGGTCAACCAGAGCTCCCCCCTGGGCTTCCTCCTGCTGGGCTTCTCTGAACACCCACACCTGGAAAAGGTCCTCTTCCTGGTTGTCCTGTGCTCCTACCTCCTCACTCTCCTAGGAAACACACTCATCCTCCTGCTGTCCACACTGGACCCCAGGCTCCACTCTCCAATGTACTTCTTCCTCTCCAACCTCTCTTTCTTGGACCTCTGCTTCACCACAACCTGTGTCCCCCAGATGCTGTTCAACCTCTGGGGCCCCACAAAGACCATCAGCTTCCTGGGATGCTCTGTCCAGCTCTTCATCTTCATGCTCCTGGGGACAACAGAGTGCATCCTGCTGACAGTGATGGCCTTTGACCGCTATGTGGCTGTCTGCCAGCCCCTGCACTATGCGATCATCGTGCACCCCCGCCTATGTCGGCAGTTGGCTGGTGTGGCCTGGGCTATAGGTTTGATCCAATCCATAGTTCAGGTACCACCCACTCTCCGCCTGCCCTTCTGTCCCCATAGGCAGATAGACGACTTTTTGTGTGAAGTTCCATCTCTAATTCGACTCTCTTGTGGGGACACCACTTTTAATGAGATTCAGTTGGCAGTTGCAGGTGTCATCTTCCTGCTTGTACCTCTGAGCCTCATCCTTGTCTCTTATGGCACCATTGCCAGGGCAGTACTGAAAACTAACTCTTCAAAAGGGCGCAGGAAAGCTTTTGGGACCTGCTCCTCCCACCTCATTGTGGTCACCCTGTTCTACAGCTCTGTCATTGCTGTTTATCTGCAGCCCAAAAATCCCTATGCCCAAGAGAGGGGCAAGTTCATTGGTCTCTTCTATGCAGTGGGCACCCCCACACTCAACCCTCTTGTGTACACCCTGAGGAACAAGGAGGTAAAGAGAGCATTCTGGAGGCTGCTGGGGAAGGATGCAGACTCTGGAGGAAGCTAAGGGCAAAATACTTGTGTGCTTTCTGAATTAAAAAGTTTCTTCACAATGTGTATTTGTATTTATATATTTGTACATATATGTGTAACAATAATAATAAAAGAAGCTATCAACTTTAGAGAGAGACGTATTAGAGGAAGGGAGCCTGGGAGGGACCGGAGGGAGAAAAGAAAGAGAGGGGGAAAGTGATACAATTCTATGTCAATTAAAATATATTTTTGGAAAAAAAATTAAAATGTTAAACTCCCAAGGCCACACACCTGAGACACACTTCAGTGTGACCATGGAGAGAGAGAGAGAGAGAGAGAGAGAGAGAGAGAGAGAGAGAGAGAGAGAGAGAGAGATACATTTCCTTTTTAGACTTTAAGTTCAAACATTATCTACTATTGATATCATCGACTCTTGATATTTCCTGTTTTCCATTGTGTTTTCATTGTCTTTGTTTCTATACATTCTCAAACTCTTGCATGGTTGTTTCTGGATATATCTTCTCTCCCCAGTTGTTATTCTATGTAGGGGAGGCACATATCTGCCTGTTCCATGCAAGCAAAGGCTTAGGTTACAGCAAACCGAGATTTGGATGGTGTCCTTTAATCTCTTACAATGTGAGAGAAAGTGATAATCTAGTGACTTCTTAAGTTTCTGTTTATCATCTATCTATTGATCGATTGATCTATCATCTATCCATCCATTTATCTATCATCTATCTATCTACCTATAGCTATCATCTATCTGTATCTATCTATGATCCATCTATCTATCTACATATCTCTGAGAAGAAGGGAAGGGAATTTTTAAGGGAGGAGGGCTGCGAAGGGAATAGTGAGTGGGGATGTGATTGGGATATACTGTGAATAAGAATATATTATGAAAAGAAATAAGGAAAATATTAAAATGCTGTGGTCAAGCTCCTCTGCCGAGATCCGGGTCAGATGACTTCTGAGAGTGGCAGAACACTCAGTTTAAATTTTCAAAAAGGGGCTGGTTCCCACATGGTTGCCCATCTAGGTGCCTTTACCTGACTCCATCCTGGGCTAGTGTAGCATAAATGTTTGTGGGTTTTTGGTTTTTTTTGTTGTTGTTGTTTGTAGTGGCTATTTCTGATTGTCAACTTGACTATCTCTAGAGTGAATTACAATCTAGAATTAGAAGGCTTACCTGTGATCTAGATCATGAGACTGGAAGACACAAGTTTCAGGTGTGGTGGTACGCACACCTCTAATCTGGGTCACACCTGCTGCTAGAGATCTACATAAGGACATTGGAAGGAGGAAGATCCAATCTTCTTTGCCTGTGAGCCTTGTGGGACTAAGCGACTGCTAGATCCTCGGGTTTTCATTCGTAGCTACTCCTGACCATTGTTGGGGAGTTTGACTACAGACTGTAAGTCATTAACAAATTCCCTTACTATATAGAGACTACCTATAAGTTCTGTGATGCTAGAGAAACCTGACTAATACATTATTGTTGTTTTTTTTACCATTTTGCCTTTTAGTGCTTTTAAAATAAAATACCTATTTTGTAGTACACCTTATATATGTACTATACATGTACTACAAATAAACTGTAATTTATTAACAAAACTAATCAAACTGATTTTAGAAAATGTATTGTTACATCTGGTCTCATGGGTTATTTAATGGTGGGTATGTGGTATATTTCTATGGCTCACCTAAATGATGGCATTGGATGGGATTGGGTGTTTTTGTAAGTGTGAGAGCTACGTGATTTTTTTAATTGTTTTATTCATTTACATTTCAAATGATATCCCCCTTCCAGGTTACCCTTCCACAAACCCCTCATCCCATCCCTCCTCTCCTTCCTCCTCTTTTCCTCTATGAGGTTTCCCCTCCACTCACTCCCGCCTCAGCATCTAACATTGTCCTACGCTGGGGCATCAAGCCTCCACAGGACCAAGGGCCTCCCCTCTCACTGATGTCAGATAAGGCCATCCTCTGCTATATATGTAGCTGGAGACATGGCTCCCTCCATGTATACTCTTTGGTTGGTGGTTTAGTCCCTGAGAGGTCTGGGTGATCCAGTTAGTTGATATTGTTCTTCTTATGAGGTTGCAATCCCCTTCAGCTCCTTCAGTGCTTCCTCTAGCTCTTCCATTGGGGTCCTGGGGCTCAGCCTGATGGTTGGCTGTGAGTGTCTGCATCTGTATTGGTCAGGGGCTGGTAGAACCTCTCAAGGAACAGCCATACCAGGCTTCTGTCAGCAAGAGCTTCTTGGCATCAACAATAGTGTTCCATTTTTTGTCTCTGTCTTTCCATTGGACAAACACATTTCTGGGTTAAAAATTTTGAGATGCGTGAATGGCCCCATTACTCAACTGGATGAAGTGCCAATCTACTGAAGGGGGTCTCTACAGGTTGTATCTCACCTTTGTTGGGCATTTTGGCTAAAATCATCACCATTGAGTCCTGGGAGCCTCTGGAAAGTCTGGGACTTTCTAGTGGCTACCCCCAGTTCCTCATGCCCCATTGCTCCACGTTTCTATTCAATTTCCTAACCCTCTGTACTTCTCTCCTGTCCTTTCCAATACCTGATCCTGCCCTCCCTTTTTTTTTCCCTCCCCCTCCTCTCTTCCTCCCATGTCCCTCCCTCCCTCTACCTCCTGTGATTGTTTTGTTCCCATTCTATGTAGGTTTGAAACAACTACACTTTGGTCTATATGGTTTGAGAGTTGTATTATGGGTATTCTGAGTTTGGGGGTTAAAATCCAATTACCAGTGAGTACATACCATGTGTGTTCTTTTGTGTCTGGGTTACCTCACTCAGCATGATATTTTCTAGTTCCATCCATTTGCCTAAGAATTTCATGAAGTCATTGTATTAATAGCTGAGTAGTATTCCATTGTGTAAATGTACCACATTTTCTGTATCCATTCAACTGTTGAGGGACATCTAGGTTGTTTCTAGCTTCTGGCTATTATAAATAAGGGTGCTATAAACATAGTGGAGCATGTTTCCCTGTTATATGTTGGAGCATCTTTTGAGTAATGTCCATTAGTGTTATAGCTAGGTCTTCAGGTAGAACTATTTCCAGTTTTCTGAGGAACTGCCAGATTGATTTCCAAAGTGGTTTTATCAGCTTGCAGTCCCACCAGCAACGGAGGAGTGCTCCTCTTTCTCCATGTCCTCTCCAGCATCTGCTGTCACCTGTGTTTTTGATCTTAGCCATTCTGATTGGTGTGAGGTGGAATCTCATTTTGATTTGCATTTCCCTGATGACTAAGTATGTTGAACATTTTTTAAAGTGCTTCTCAGCCATTCAAGATTCTTCAGTTGAGAATTCTTTGATTAGCTCTGTGCCCCATTTTTTTTTTGTTCTTGCTCCCGCCCCGCTCACTCCAGCCCAAAGATTTTATTTATTTATTATATGTAAGTACACTGTACCTGTCTTCAGACACACCAGAAGAGGATGTAAGATCTCATTACAGATGGTTATGAGCCACCATGTAGTTGCTAGGATTTGAACTCAGGACCTCCAGAAGAGCAGTTAGTGCTCTTAACCACTGAGCCATCTCTCCAGCCTCCACTGTACCCCATTTTTAATAGAGTTATTTGGTTCTCTGGAGTTTAACTTCTTGAGTTCTTTGTATATTTGGGATATTAGCCCTCCGTTGACTGTAGGGTTGGTAAAGATTTTTTCCCAATCTGTGGGTTGCCATTTTGTCCTATTGGCAGTGTCCTTTGTCTTACAGAAGCCTTTCGGTTTTATGAGGTCCCATTTGTCGATTGTTGATCTTAGAGCATGAACCATTAGTGTTCTCTTCAGGAAAATATCCCCTGCGCCAATGTGTTCAAGGTTCTTTTCCACTTTCTTTTCTATTATTTCTTTTCTTTCATTTCTGGTTTTATCTGAAGGTCCTTGGTCCACTTGGATTTGAGCTTTGTACAGGGAGATAAGAGTGGATCAATTTGCATTCTTCTACATGCCGACCAGTTGAACCAGCACCATTTGTTGAAAATGTTGTCTTTTTTCCTCTAGAAAGTTTTGGCTTCTTTGTCAAAGATCAAGGGACCATAGGTGTGTGGATTTATTTCTGGGTCTTCAATTCTATTCCACTAATCGACCTATCTGTCTCTGTATCAATACCAAGTGGTTTTTATCACTATTGCTCTGCAGTACAGCTTTCGATCAGGAAGTTCTTTTATTGTTGAGAATGGTTTTCGATATTCTAGATGTTTGTTATTCCAGATGAATTTGAGAATTGCTCTTTCTATCTCTTTGAAGAATTGAGTTGAAATTTTGATGGGGATTCCATTGAATCTGTAGATTGCTTTTGGTTAGACAGTCATTTTTACTATGTTAATCCTGCTGATCCATGAGCATGGGAGTTCTTCCCATCTTCTGAGGTCTTCTTTGATTTCTTTCTTAAGAGACTTGAAGTTCTTGTCATAAAGATCTTTCACTTGCTTGGTTAGAGTCACACTAAGATATTTTATATTATTTGTGACTATTGTGAAGGGTGTCATTGCCCTAATTCCTTTCTCAGCCTATTTATCCTTTGAGTACAGGAAGGCTACTGATTTGTTTGAGTTAATTTTATATCCAGCCACTTTGCTGAAGTTGCTTATCAGTTGAAGTTTTCTAGTCCAATTTTTGGGGTTGTTATGCATATTATCATATAGTCTTGAAATAGTGATATCTTGATTTTCTCCTTCCCAATTTGTATCCCTTTGATCTCCTTTTGTTGCCTAATTGCTCTGGCTATAGCTTCAAGTACTATATTGACGAGGTAGGGGGAGAGTGGGCAGGGTTGTCTTGTCACTGATCTTAGTGGGATTACTTCAAGCTTCTCTCCATTTAGTTTGATATTGGCTAATTGGTTTGCTGTATATTTCTTTTATTATGTTTAGGTATGAACCTTGAATTCCTGATCTCTCCAATACTTTTAACATGAAGGGCTGTTGCATTTTCTCAAAGGCTTTTTCACCATCTAATGAGATAATCATGTGGGGTTTTTTTCCCTTTGAGTTTGTTTATATGGGAAATTACATTGTGTTGGTTTCTTTTGCTGATTCTCTTAAGCTTATCTCTCGACATCTGGTTTATCTCTGGTGTTAACTGGATTTGCTGTCTCTGACTGTAGCCTATCCTTCCTGGGAGCCTGGGAGCCTCTGATTCTGGATGTGTCAGAACTCCTGAGGGTCACACTGCCTATGAGATTGGGCTGAGTAGATGGGAATCCAGAGCACAGGCTCCACTCTCAGGAGCAGGTACAAACCGAAGGCCCCTATCTTTTTTATTATATTTTCCTGTATTTATTTAAGGGATTACTCATTCCTCTCTAAAGGCCTGTATCATCTTTATAAGATGGATTCAAGGTAATTCTCTTTTTTATTTTTTTAAAGAATTATTTATTGATTTTATGTATATGAGTACACTGTAGCTGTCTTCAGACACACCAGAAGAAGGCATCAGATCCCATCACAGATAGTCATGGGCCACCATGTAGTTGCTGGGAATTGAACTCAGGACCTCTGGAAGAGCAGCCAGTGCTCTTAACTACTGAGCCATCTCTCCAGCCTAAAGGTAATTTTCTTGTGCTTCAGTTGTGTTAGGATATCCAGTGCTTGTGTAGCTATGCCCTGAAGATGTGAGGTTGACTTGGCTTTTGTTGATTGTGTTCCTTCCTGGGCATTTAACCTTCTGGATAGTTTTTTCTCTTAATGTCTTATTTTTGTAGGAACTAGGAGGAGGCCTAAACTCCATTCTTATGTGACAGGCCTCTGGTGGATATCCTATATTGTTCTGGATCAGCACACACACACTTACATGCACACACACACACACATATACAGCACACAGACACACACCACATTCACATAGAAATCATGCTAAAAAAAGAAGCTCATGTTTACTCTGTTATTTTTGAGAGTTTGGATAGCTAAATCTCTCATTAAGTTACCTACCAGAGCATTAATTTACATTTATAAAAGCATATTCCTGATGAATCATAACATGGAATAAATGAAAAAACGGTATAATATGAAATGACTTTTGACATGTTGATTGTTGTTATCAAGGCTTCTATGTCCTTAATGAAAGCATGAGCTGTGCTTATCTACCAGATAGAAACAGCTAAGATTACAGATAATTAATTTTTTTTAGTATAGAAATAGAGTTTATTTAGGGCTTGGGGAGGGGAGTTAAGAGGGTAGTAGAGGCAGAGAAAGGCAGAGAGAGGGAGAGAGTAGAGAAGTAGAGAGGTGGAGGCCGGCCATGACCACGTGGAGAGAGGGGGGAAGGGAATGTGGAGAGGTAAGGGAAGGGAAGTAAGAGAGAGGCAAGAGAAAGAGATAAGAGAGTGATAAATAATTTTTTAAGATCTGAATTAGTCAGGGTTCTCTAGAGTACCAGGACTTATAGAATAAGTCTCTCTTTATATACACATAATGGAGATTTACTGAAATGACCCAAAAGCTGCAAGCCAGCAACAATGGCAGGCTCTAAACAGAATGTTATAGAATCCAGCGTCAATTATATCATTATTTTATTATTCATTTATTATATATTACATTATATTATTTTATGATTCTTTATAATTATAATTATACTATTTATTATGTTGCTTATTATTTATCTAAAAGATAATCTTATAAAAAATATTAATTTGCTGGGCAGTGGTGGCACATGCCTTTATCCCAGCACTTGGGAGGCAGAGGCAGGTGGACTTCGAGACCAGCCTGGTCTACAGAGTGAGTTCCAGGACAGCCAGGGCTACACAAAGAAACCCTGTCTCGAAAAAAAAAAAAAAAAAGTTAATTTAAGTATAAATCTAAACTTTTATAGGAAAACCAATATTCACTTTACTTTCAATTGTTAGGGTATACATCTATTCATCAAAATATTTTTATTAAGTCATATCAGGAAGCTAAGGGCATGAGAAATGGATACAAGAAATTAATTCTCACCTTGTCATCATCCCAGCTTTAACAAGAAAGTTATGTCAGCTAGTAGTAGTCAGGCTGCCATTGTTCTTATTCCCTGACATTAAAAGTATACCTTGCTCGATAATGAAAAGTGCACTTTTCTGAACTCTAAATTGTTCCCTCAGATTCTCTATCTCAAAGCCCAAAATTTTTGTACAGGCCATGGTAATTGCTAACATCTACATCCCCCTTAGTTCTTTCCAAGGTTGAATTATGAATCTGCTTTGGCAACAATGCTTGAATTTTTCAATCACTAATATTTTAGGTGCCAATGACATTGCATAGTGAGAGGCCAGAAACTCCCTTAAAGTTTTCATATAACACCTAGATTTTGAAGGATGTAATGTCAGGGCAGAGAGCAGAGTAAAGCTCCACAAAGCATGAACAACACAGGACATATAGTCCTCATGGTTCTGTCTCTCCAAGTCACACCCATCTATAAGTTCTAAAGCTGTTTTGCTCTTTCTCTTTCACAGCCTCTAACAATCCTGTAGTTTCCCAGTCCATCAGGTGACATATTTCAGCTTGTCTTCAGTAACAGATATGCTAGCAAGACAAGGGCAAGCAGGTAAAGAACAATAGCTTCCTTCTTCTATGTCCTTGGCATGAGAACAAAAAAACAAGTCCAAGCCAGTCACAGACAACATTTGCCCGTGTCCATAAAGAAATCTCTCAGCTAAAAGCCTCCACTGTCAATTCCAAGAAGAAAACAACCATCATTCTGAGGCTAATATGGTTATGACATTCCAGATACAAAACAAAAACCCTGCTTCCACTTCAACCCATCCTGGCATATGTCCCCATGCCCTCATTCCACAGCAATTTATTGTCTACAGTGGTGGACAATTGCTGTCTTTTCTACACACAGGTCATGTATTCTGACCTTTATCTTGTGAAAACTCTGTGAACTTACATACAATATTCCAACTACAGTATCAGGATTCATGACCTTGAGTCTACCACATAAGAACAATATCTACAGCCTAGAGTCCCTCTCAGTCCATGTCACCTGCTTAAATTTATTATATAAATATATAACAAATAAAATCATATTGAATTCAAACTTAATTTTACAACAAGAAATGCAGATTTAGTGGTTTTGAAAATATCTTGCCGGGCAGTGGTGGCGCACGCCTTTAATCCCAGCACTTGGGAGGCAGAGGCAGGCAGATTTCTGAGTTCGAGGCCAGCCTGGTCTACAGAGTGAGTTCTAGGATAGCCAGGGCTATACAGAGAAACCCTGTCTCGAAAAACCAAAAAAAAAAAAAAAAAAAAGAAAATATCTCTATATAACCCAAAATATCCACATGAACATGGCTGCCAGGAAGCTGGTAATGGAATATAGCTATAGCAGTAGAGAGTCCTCAGGTTCAACAGCACAAAAGAAGTAACTGTGCCATATTCTTTGAAGAAAAATAAGACAGAAGATCTTCAGCAACATCTTGACAAGATACCGAATGGCAGCACTCTTGTGCACATTCACAACTAGAAAGCCTTAGTCCTGACCCAACAGATTGAGAGAAACACATGCGTATGTAAGAGAAAACCCTTAGAATTCTAACAAGTGGTCTGTTTTGCTTCCCTGAAATAAGCATCTAATTGCCTTCTCAAACATCACTTGCTGATGCTAATATGGGCTTGTGTGCAATGCTTATAATAGATGAAAGGATGGACTTTTTTAGGAATATTAACAGAGTCAACTCTATCTACAATGACCTGTCAAGTCTAACATTGTGATGGCTCAGTAAAAGAGTTTATCCCATAAGCCATATGGCATGAGCTGAATCCCACAGATGAAGAAAGCAGACTCTTGTAAGTTGTCACAGACGTCCTTGTGTGTTGGCATGCATTGACTCTGACATGTATACCACAATCATAATAATTATTATTATACAAAGAAAATAATTTAAATTAAGAATAGATATGTAGTCAGGCATAATCAAAAGAACAGGAGGTTTAGCATATATGGATCTACAAATGTATGTCTCTCAGAGTAGATATCTCTTTGCATTCTACGACAAATTTTAATTACAAAAACCTTTCCTTACACCAAGAAAGGAGGAACATAAAGACACTAACCAAAGAAGGAGTGCCAGGACTTCATAGGGACAAGTGGATAAACAGGAAGCACACAGGATTAAACCCCAATACTAGGACAAGGAAGACTTGAGTATTTCATGTTATGACACAGCATGTGTAGAATACACCAATCAGAAGGTGCTACAACCTAGTGAGTGAATAACAAAAGAGCTTGAGAAGCTGAGCAAAAGAGAATCAGCCACATTGTCAGATGACATTTAGAATGGTCATGAGTTCAAAAAGTTTATAGATTCTTGATTCTGATGACACAGGGACCAATCAAGCCTTTCTCTAATAAATATATTCTGCCTTTCTCTTGTTTGAGATATAGGAATGTTGTACTTATAAACTATTTTACAGGTCGGAGATGTCAACACAGTCCTCTTAGTATCTGCACTGTTCCTTTCAAGACATCAGAAATTAGAAAGTTAGAGAATCCTCAGCTCCATGTCTTCTTCGTGGGAATAGAGTAGGTGCAGCTGCTGAATCCAAGTATTGTCAGTAGTCAGCAAGACCGCCTGGTCTTCAAATTATGATAGCCCCACTGTGTATTCACTAAGTGTCCTTTCACTACATAAGAAGAGAGAACACAGCAGTAATCCAAAACCAAATTTGCCCCTCACAGGATTTCAGCAATTCTTGTATAAATTTAAAAATTTAAGCGAGAAAGATGAAAACAATTCAACATCCCTTGATTACTTCATCCAAGTTCATTCATTATGCATTTGGTATTTTTGGTTGGTTAGCTGGTTGGTTGGTTGTTTGGTTGGTTAGTTGGATAGTTTCCTGGATGGGTTTAGTGTTCCCTCAGTACGTCTATGAAACAAAACTCCCTATGTCTAAAATTAGTTTTGTACTTCAGAACCACTTGAATCCACCTCCTGAGTGTTGATATCATAGGAGTGTACCATAAATGTCATATATATATATATATATATATATATACATATTCATATATATATATATATATATATATATCACATAATTATATACTAGGAACTATGCCAGATGTTAGAAATTTAGTAGATCAAGGACAAAAAAAACCTCAAGGCATACACACTTATAAAAAATAAGAAAGGCCGAGCAGTGGTGGCGCACGCCTTTAATCCCAGCACTTGGGAGGCAGAGGCAGGCCGATTTCTTTTTTTTTTTTTTTTTATGAGTTTAACTTTCTCTTTAAATAAGACAATTGGGGAAGGGGATCAAGCTTGAAAAACAGTAACACTTATTTTGGCAAGATAGCAACCAAGATCTAAAGTACAAGCTATTATATCCAAATTAAAAGGCATTAAAGAATAAACCATAATATTGGGGGGGGGGAACACATCAAACACAAGATACAGTATGTCTAAACATCTTGAAATTATAATTTAAGTGTAAAAGTTGGAAAATTATGTTGTTTTAGCTAGAGATTAAGTGCACCTTTTTCCTGTTTCTCCCAAATAGAATTATCAGAGTTTACAATTTAATCACACCTCAAAGCTTTTCTCTCAGTACAAAGCAACCACTAAACACACACAAAATACTTATTTAATAATTTCCCTGGCTTATCCAACGTGCAATGCACATGACTCAAAAAGACTACAATTTAGGGTGAGTGTACACAAACTGAAAAAACCACAACTCCCAAGTTTCAAAATTTGCTCTTAAACCATAGGACACACAAGTCATTTTTACTTCTCATGAGGATGTCACGCTGTCATTTAATCATCAATTTCCTTAGAATGACAAGAATTGTCAGTTGCCAATCTGAATGGACTGGGACTGGAGATACAACTTTCAAAATATTTCATTTCTTAATGGCTGAGTAAGGTCATTATATTTGTTTGCATTCTTCTAGTTTTCAGCACCTAACAACCTACCAAACTCAAGGAGCCTAAGTTAAATGGTGTAACATCCTAAAAGTAGCCAATTACTTCAGTATAAGCCATTCATAGCCCAAAGTCTGAAGAATGAGCAAAATCAAATCTTTATTTTTTTTATAACTGTATAAATGTGATCCAAATGTGTCCGCCACTAGTTTTTCCGAAAGAAACATACTATAAATAAGCAAACTACAACTGCTCACTGATATGTATGGACTCCCTAGATGTCTCATTGAGCTTAACTATAGACCACTCACAGTAATAGCTTTTTCGTATCAAGTGTGGCATGATGTTAAGCCACTTTGGCTCTTGCACATACGTGTTGCACTTCTGGCTGATAATGAAGAAAAAATTTGCAGCATTCCACTGTTAAGCTAAGTTGCATCCATCCTTTTAAATGGCGTCAATATCAATGTCATCATCCTTGTTGTCCGACTTCACAGTTTCAACTTTTGGTACACTGGCAGTCTCTGAATACACCACCTCAATATTTTCATTCTCATCTTCTTCCTCACCACCAGAAGATTCTTCCTTTGCTTCCTTCAACCATTTAATAAATGGCTCTGCTTTGACAGGAATCTCTTTGGCAAGTTCTTTTGAGACGTATTTCTTAGAGGCCTTTTCTGACCAGCTGATAATGACCTCCTCTTCTAAAAGGTCTGCATCATACATCTCCTTCAAGATATGTGGAATCTTGGAGATCAGCTGAGCTTGATGCATTGCTACTACACATTCCAAACCATGAAGAAGGTACCGCTGAGTCTTTTTGTTGTTATGACAAAATCTTAGAAAATGGCGCCTATATTTCTTGATTTGCTCTCTTATCTTCTCATCAAAGAGAACTTCTGTCAAAACAAGAGAACCCAGAGGCAGGTGGATTTCTGAGTTCGAGGCCAGCCTGGTCTACAGAGTGAGTTCAAGGACAGCCAGGGCAACACAGAGAAACCCTGTCTCGAAAAACCAAAAAAATAAATAAATAAAATAAAATAAAAAATAGAAAGAAATAGGGAAAGGAGGAAAAGTACAATATAACACATATGAAAAAATGTCTCTTCATAAATATGTGTAGGTCATGGAAAGAGAATGAAAACTATTTGAGTGGAAGAAGAGAAATATGGGGATGGAGGAGGGGGCAAAGGTCAATGAAATATGTGAGAAAAGATTATAGAAGACGGGGCATGGACAGCAAATTGCAACACAGAAAATGTTGTCACAGCACCTGGAAGGTCAACTTGTTTATTATATGTAGTTGGTCAGAAAGGCAGGTTTATTGCATACAATTTAACAAGAAGTGGATATGAGCCTCCATGCTTATGGTTTATAAGGTTTGCAAGACAGCACATGTGAGTTAAAACATTCAGTCAATCCTAAAAGTAAGATGATAAATGAGATAATATTGATCTGCTAAGTCTGACAGGACATGACTTTGGTGGCATGGGAGAAATTAGAAGAGGAGGAAGGATGGAGATGATCACCTCATATTGTTTGAATTTTCCAATGAAGAAATAAAAACATTAAGAAAATAAAACAAAATGAAGTATGTAAGTGCCACTGCTTGGAGAGGAAAGGGTTTATTCAGCTTACATGTCCACACTGCTGTTCTTCACCAAAGGAAGTCAGAACTGCAACTCAAGCAGGTCAGGAAGCAGGAGCTGATACAGAGGTCATGGAGGGATGTTACTTCCTGGCTTGCTCAGCTTGCTTTCTTATAGAACCCAAGACTACCAGACCAGGGATGGCACCACACACAATGGGCCCTCCCACCCTTGAGAAAATGCCTTACAGCTGGATCTCATGGAGGCATTTCCTCAAGGGAGGTTCTTTACTCTGATAACTTCAGCTCGTGTCAAGTTGACACACAAAATCAGCCAGTATAAGCTGCTTACTTCCACTGAGCCCTCTGGTTATCATCACATCTCTGTCTTTTAAAAATTAGACTCAGGAGCAACACCAGGCCTCCAAGGTAGTTTGTTTGCTTCATTTTCTTCTTCTTAATGTTCTCTTTTGTTGGGATTCTTTTTTTTTTTTTTTTTAAAGGTTTCACATCTTTATTCTTTGTGCACAAAGACTAGCGTGATCACTTGGTTTCACTGGGTGGACGGTCCAGTAATCCATTCAAGGTTGCTTAGTCCAACTTAATGAAGCCTATGTCCTTCGTGTACTGACGGAAGCACTGATGGCACATGTTCAGCCCGTACTTACGGGATCAGACCGTGGCGGTTAGAGCAGACTCGGCAAGAGTGAGAACCCTGGCCGAACTTCCGTGGGTGACTCCAGTAGAGCTGCTGGTGACCCATCTTGCCTTCAGACGCCCAACGAGGAAAAAGGGTTTTGTTGGGATTCTGAGTCATGATCACACAGGAGAGAAGTGACCGAAAGTGATCCGTCCATCACCCTCCAAGTTCCTTTCCTTGTCTTTTGTTGTTGCTGCAGCTGCTGCTGCTATTGTTCTACGCTTGTTATCCTCTACATGACAGGAATGTAAATTCAGTTTTACATGTGGAGAATTGTAAGGAGGCTTTTCTGATCTGGAGAGTACCCTTGAAATAAAATGAAAATCACAACAAGCACTTGTTTTGAAATATAATATGTGGAAAAATTGTGTGTAGATTTACAGACGGGAAAAAATACATGAGATCACAGAGACCCTAAAACAGAGCAAATGATGTCCGTTTTTATTGTTTAGTCTACAATTTGGTTGGGAAGGGGGCTTCCTACTCCCCTTTAGCATGAGCTAGAGGTTACTTAAGCTTACCTCACAAAATAGTCCACTTTTTAGATTGATCCCAGGAAGAAGAAAGAAAGAAAGAAAGAAAGAAAGAAAGAAAGAAAGAAAGAAAGGAAGGAAGGAAGGAAGGAAGGAAGGAAGGAAGGAAGGAAGGAAGGAAGGAAGGAAGGAAGGAAGGATAATTCTTAATTGTTATATTTTTTTCAATTAAAGCTGTTCTGTGAGAGGAAAAAATCTATTGAAAGCATAGTGCTGGCATTAAGGGTGTGCACCACCAAGACCTGCTGAATTTCTCAAGAAAACAAAACAAAAGAAAACTGTTTTCTATAGACACAAGCAATCCTAATTTGTTTTAGTGTCCCTTGTGTGTAGTTCGGATTTGACTTTGATTTATTAAAGAAGTTTTACACGGTACTATCTCCAAAGAGTAGCTAACAGCCTCTTTGTGTACAGTCAGTTGTTGCCTGCTTTAATTTTTTGTTTGTTTGTTTGCTTGCTTCAAAACTCAGGGCCTGCAACAGGTCTAAATACGGCTCTCAGAGGGGAAAATGGAGATGAGTCCAAAGTCCTTAGAACTCAACTGGGTATATATAAACCAAACCTAAGGGCAGGCCCAGGGTAGATTTGGGTGGATGAGGAGGAAGGATCTAGGAGGAGCTTTGGGATGGGAAACTATGATCAGAATATATTATAGGAAATACAATTTCTACTATTAAAAAAAAAAAGTACCCCCCCCCCAAAAACAAAAAACCTGACGGCAAAGTTTTGCTGACTGCAAATGTGTTCTTTTTACACATATCCAGTGACTCCCAGCTAGCTAGGTAGTGTGCAATTCTGTCCCAGTTGGGCTATCGAGGTTGTGAAAAGGGAGAGCCACCTAGATGGTTTCATGAAGGCATCATCAATACTAGGTCGCCTTTCCAACTATATAGCTGCTCTCCAGGCAGTCCTTCAAGCCTCAGGTAAACTCTGTAGATAAGCCTTACAAATTCATAGATCCTGCAGGTTGTGTTTGCTTTGTTAAAACCTAAAGTTCGGTTGGTGTCAAAAAAATAAATAAACACAATAAAATAAAAAAGGAGGGGATAGACATGCCTAGGATTTTAAGATGCTCAATTTCTTCGGAAGATTTATTTACCAAAAAATTAAACATTAATTAAAAGTACAAATCATGTAAATATTGTCCAGATTCAGCCTTGAAGTTGCTGAGCTGGCAGAAGGCTGGATGATAGTGGAGTTATCTTTCTCTTTCTGTTAGGGTGTGTTATCAACCCCATTACCATTTCCAAAGACCTAGGTGAGAGTGTATTGTTTTGTTCAGTCTGTTGCCACCAAGTAAGTAGCTTGAACAAATAAATAACTGGAAACTTCATTCATGTATTTACTTTATTTTATTGAATGTACAGTTGAAGAGAGAAAATGGGCTGGGCAGTACTTAGGGTACCACCTGTTGGTCAAGAGGAAGAAGGGCAGGCTTCCTCTGCTGGGAGGATCCATGCCTTGGGAGGGGGGCAGTTCAGATGGGCTGGAATGTAGTCCTGGTGCTTTACCAAAGAGACTTTGATGCTGGCCTCCCTTCTAATTCCCTCAGGGCAGTCTAGGAACCCTGCAGGGTTAGAAAGGGAAACCACATCAACCATGCTAGCAAGAAAGCAGGAAAAAACAAAAACTAAATGTCTGTTAAGTTGGGCCCAACAAAGCAAAGCAAGCTCACATTCCACAAAGGCTGGTAGCCTGAGACTCATCCCTGACTGGAAGGAAAGAACTGAGTGTAGCACACACGCACAGTCAGTCATCTCAGAGTCCACACTCACCCAGTCCCCAACGTTCACATCTCACATCACTCAGCCACAGCCTCTAGAACCTTCCTTTGTTCCAGATAATAGGGCCAGTTATAGTGACTCAAGCCTTTAATCCCAGCCCTTGATCTCCAGGTTCGAGGCCACCATGGTCTACAGAGTGAAAAGAAGTAGAAGGAGAAAATGAACTAAATATTGCTTGGTTGGAACGGTCCTAAGTTTTAAGGAACATAAGGCTTGACAGAGGGGGATAAGTGGAATGAGAAGATAATAGAGGATAGATATAATCAAATACATTGTGTGTGTGTGTGTGTGTGTGTGTGTGTGTGTGTGTGTGTGTGTGTGTGTGTGTGTGTGTAACATGTGATAATGGAACTCAATGTACTAATGCATGACAATAAAAATGACATTTTCAAAACCTAAATACTTGATTTATGTAACCTGCACCTCAATTTAAACAAAGAGATAAGACATTAACTACAATACTTATGTATTGAGAGGGTTGAAGCAAGGCTTAAGAGAAATCAAGAGGACACCATAGATAAGATAATGTCATTGTTCCCCCTAGAGATACTAAGGAGCAGAGGTGACCTTATCACTATAGAATATTCTAATGGAATGTTGTCATCAATTCACTCTGAACTATCATTACCAACAGTGGCTAATTAATCATCAGTGGGCAGAGGCACCGGAATCCTAGGAGAACTAATAAACATGTCTCTATGGGATAAGAGTCTAGGGATCCCTCCTTTCTATCTCCAGTGCCAGAGAAAGAGAAGATAACGTCCTGACTTTGGCAGAATAATGGTGGTAAGATGTGGTGGTGAGTGCCAGATGCTGGAAGCAGTCTCTTGTGGTTCAAGGCTCAGCATTGTTGCATTCTCCTACAGAATTGTTTTGCCTGAATGTGTGTGTTTCTTCACCTGAAACCCAAAAGAAAATGCAGTGCTCATATCCAGACAATGCCACTGATGCAGAGTGCTTTGGGAAGTTCAGGATGACATTCCCATCCACAGAATGCTGAGCCCTAACACCAGTGCTGTCAAAGGAGCACAAGCCATCAATTTGCTCTCACTTTTCATGGCGTGAAGATCAAGTGGAGACTCCATTCAGGCCAGAAGCTCCTCATCATGGGGAAGCCTCACCTGCCAAGGACTGAGAGGACTCTGCCCTGGCCACAGTAAGTCTTGGGATTTTTCTTCTGTAGTCCAACAAAATCCCCCATGTCTTAAAGAGTGGGGCCACATCTGGCACGTGTTGTATTGTCCTGAACAAAATATTTAACCTGTTTGTGTTTCTCTTCATCTGCAAACAAAGATAGGATGCAGTCACTGTACCTGGGTTACACAATGGATGCAGAGTGTATGAGTACCAGATAGGAACTCAAACAGGGCTCAGAATCCAGGCCTGGCCTTGGCTGTGTAATGTTGGGCAAGCTGTTTCAATACTCTAGTACTGTGCCTCTGTAATGAGAGAATAATGCGAGTGGATATTCTAGAAATGTAGCATAGGGCCAGATATAAAGGAAGTTCTCAGCAGATGGTGACAGAGTCATGATGAGGACATCAACAAGCGCAGATATGGTAACCCATTCCCTGTATCTCCCAGTGCATGCCTAAGTCTTTGGTGATCAGTAAAGAAGAGGAACAGTTAGGCAGTGATAACACATGCCTTTAATCCCAGCACTCGGGAAGCAAAGGCAAATAGATTTCTGTAAGCTTGATCTGCAGAACAGTCAAGACTACACAGAAAAAAACCTGTCTTAGAGAGAGAGAGAGAGAGAGAGAGAGAGAGAGAGAGAGAGAGAGAGACCATGAAAATATAAATAAATGGAAGACTAGGTAAATTTGAATTTCGGTAACTCAGAATTAGATCAGGTAAAGAGGATGGGAGAGTTCTGGAAACAACAGAAAACCAGTCAAAGGATGATGGACATTGAAGAGCTTGAAGATAATTTACTCAAAGTGGACAGGACTTATATGGAAACCAGGGACACAGGAAGGATATTGAAGGGTTCACAGCTAAGAAGCCCTTGATTTGCCTTGTAGTAACACAAGAAGTGCTGCAAGACAGCATAGGAGAACTTAAGAAATAATGCAAATAAGAGTGATTGCCTCTTAAGGGGTAGGAAGTGAGTATGATCAGGAGAGGCTTGCAAATGGCTTCTCGCTCTTTTGCAGAAATTATTAACAGTAACGCACTTAAAATTGGGAGTGAGTCTTCCCTCAAAGAGAGAGAAAAAATGGGCAGAAGAGGAGAAGGCAGGAGATTCAGAGTTAATCTGGAGGAGGAAAGATGGTACAGACTTTCCAAACATGCAAGAGAGGACCAGTCAGGAGATTCAGCCCACCCACCCCCTCTGCAGATAGCACAGAACTTCCAAGAACTCCAGAAGGCACCTGTGAGGAGACACAGCACACCCACCCCCTCTGCAGGCCCCACCCATCAGCCTGAGAGCAGGGATCCTGCCTCTCAGCTGTCACAATGATTGTCACTGCCTGCCACCTCCAAGGTGAGCTTCAGTGCCCCAGATCCCCTCTCTTTTACAACAGTAAAACAGTAGCATCACCTCCTGCAAGATGTGACTCTACAGCCCTGTCTCTCCCTCACTCAGTAACTTTATGGCTTTCAGTTCTGGGTTCTTCTGATGTTTGTGTTTTTCAAAGACAAGAGACCACTCACCTTTCCAGCCTTTGAGCTCTGACACATGGTCTGTTAACACTGATCAATATTTTTTTTTTTAAGAAATCCCTTAGCTTAGTGAGTTACTCTGGGCTGCTACAGTAAATAGAGCTAAGTCTGGCATGTGAATTTTGACTTGATTTTGGGGGTGGGGAAAAAAAGCAACTCTATTGGCCTGGTTGGGTTTTTTGTTAACATAAGCTAGAGTTATCTGGGAAGAGGAACCTCAATTGAAAGAAAATGCCACCATTGTCTTGCCTATAGTGAAGTCTCTAAAGCATTTTCTTGATTAATTAGGGAGAATTACAGCCTACTGTGAGTGGTACCATCTCTAGATAGGTGGTTCTGGGTTGTATAAGAAGGCAGGTAGAACAAGCCATGGGAAGCAAGACAATAAGTAGGAATCCTCCATGGTCTCTTCTTCAGTTCCTACGCTGACTTCCCTCAGTGATGAAGAACAACCCGAAAGCTGTAAGCTGAAGTAAACCCTGTTCTCCCCAAGTTGCTTTTGGTCATGTTACATCACAGTCCTCACAAAGGCACTGCTGAAGGTATTCAACAATGGACAACTTTGAAATGTGGAGTGCTGCTGGGCAGTGGTGGCGCACGCCTTTAATCCCAGCACTTGGGAGGCAGAGGCAGGTGGATTTCTGAGTTTCAGGCCAGCCTGGTCTACAGAGTGAGTTTCAGGACAGCCAGGGCTGTACAGAGAAACCCTGTCTCAAAAAAAAAAAAAAAAAAGAAAAGAAAAAAAAGAAATGTGGAGTGCTCATGAGACACTAGATCAATTATAAGTTCTTGGGATTTGTTTCCTTTATATTTTGTTTCAGAGACCACATTGTTGCAGGGTCTCAATGCCAGTAACTTGCTTCCAGTGACTCAAAACAAAACTGATACTTGGGGAATATAGTATAAGTGAAAATATTTTTTTAAATAGTGAATATTTTAAAAAGTTATATAGGCACTTTTGGAACCACTCTGGTAGCTTTTATGAATACATAAACTTACTTCAAAATAAAATATTTGAAAATGTATCTGAATCATATTGACTAATAAGTATGCAAAACCAAAACCCTACTTTTTATGTCTCATATTTCAACATTATGGTGCTGAGGCAGGGGGATCTCAAGTTCAAATCCATCCAGGACTACATAGTCAGTCCTGCATGTATTTATATCAGTTTCTGTAATGTAGCAATACCCTGGCTTTGAAAGAAGAAAGGCAGGAAGAAGGGAGGGAAAGGAGAGGGAGGGACTTCAAATATCCTGCAACAAAATTTTGTATTACATGAGAAGAAAATAATTCAGACTTTCACTAGCAAACTGCATGAGTTTTGGTCATTTTTGGCTTTATTTTGTGAGACAAGGCCTCACTCTGAAGCCCAGGCTATCTCAAACTCACGCCTAAGACAGTCCAATGCCAGGATTGTATCTTCTCTCTTTTTTTCTTTTAAAATTTTGAAAATTAATGCCGGGCAGTGGTGGCGCACGCCTTTAATCCCAGCACTTGGGAGGCAGAGGCAGGTGGATTCGAGGCCAGCCTGGTCTACAGAGTGAGTTCCAGGACAGCCAGGGCTACACAGAGAAACTCTGTCTCAAAAAACAAAAACAAAAAAAATTTTTTTTGAAAATTATTTTTATTGTTTTTAATTATGTGTGTGTGTGTGTGTGTGTGTGTGTGTGTGTGTGTGTGTGTGTGTGTGTGTGTTTGTGAGTATGCACATGTCTGTACAGGTGACTGAGGAAGCCAGTGGTGTCAGATCCCTAGGAATAAGAAGTATGGGTAGTGAGCTGGCCAACATAGGTGCTGGCAACTGAACTCAAATTTTCTGTGAGAATAGTTTGTGCTCTTAACCACTTAGTCATCTCTCCGTCCCTAGGATTCTATGTTCTTAAGGAATTATGTCATTACAGTATGAGATGACAATCATTGTAAGACTAACACTTCTTTCTGAAAAAGTTTCCACATACATATAATGAAAAATGTTTTTCTCTTAGAGGGAAGATATTTGTTTCAATTTTATGAGCCATAAAGATTATCTTGATTTAATTTTAATTT
>CM052720.1:46013757-46050040 GCA_028551405.1 Uromys caudimaculatus | reverse complement strand
GTTATGGGGAAGTACAGAAAGTTCTAAGTTAGTCACAAGGCAGTTGCACAAACATTTTTGTGGTTAGCTAGTTCCTGGAACATTGTGCCTCTGGCCCTGGGGCCAGGCCAAGGTCAGTCCTATTTCTGTTTCTGGCTCCAAGTGTGCTAGGGGTCTAACTTTCCTCATAAGGGGATCAGGTCTTTCAGTTGTTTAGGCCCAGTCTATCCTTGACCTATATTTTGTAGTCAAGTATCCTCTTCCCTTATGACCAAGGGCTGACATTATAGCGTGCACCACTTTGCCTACCCTGCTGAGAAACTTTGAAATGTAACATTTGAATCTTTAGTAGATGTGGTAGTTTGAATAAGAATGATTCCCCCCAACCCCCCATAGGCTCAAAGATTTGACTACTTGGTCCTTAGAAAGTAATGCTAATTAACAAGGATTGGGAGGTGTGGCCATGTTGGAGTAGGTGTGGGGTTTCTTTTTTTTTGTTTTGTTTTTGTTTTGTTTTTTTCGAGACAGGATTTCTCTGTGTAGCCCTGGCTGTCCTGGAACTCACTCTGTAGACCAGGCTGGCCTCGAACTCAGAAATCCACCTGCCTCTGCCTCCCAAGTGCTGGGATTAAAGGCGTGTGCCACCACTGCCTGGCAATGGGCTTTGGGGTTTCAATTGCTAAAGCCAGGCCCAGAGTCTCACTCTCTCCCAGTATTTGTGGATCCAGATGTAGAACTCTCAGCTACCGTGTTTGCCCAAGTGCTGCTATGCTACTGCCATGCTGGCAATAGACTAAACCTCTGAACCTGTAAGCAAGCCGCAATAAAATGCTTTCTGTTACAGAAGTTGCCGCAGTCGCAGTCATGGCATCTCTTAACATAACTGATTTTTTTCCCCTGATTTTCTACACTGAAAGTGCAGCCACCCACCCACTTCGACTGCAGCAAATGCACAAATGTCACGCAGCTGCTGCTCTTCACTTAGATCCACCAAACCTACTACATAATTTCCCTATGTTTAAAAAGAAAATTGAAACAAACTAATAAAAGGAAAATCGATTCAAATTTAGCCAAAGTACATGTATGGCTAAAATGTATGTAAAGCCGTAGTGTAAGGGTCCATGGTTCCCCGAAGAATGATACTTGGGACTCAAATAATATGTAAATGCAAAGAGTGTTTTATTCTGTGGAAGTCCAGCATGCTAGGGTCTCCCATTTCAGAACAGAAAGACAACCAAGTGAGCTCGCAAGCTGATTTAAAGCATACTAGGGGAATTCCGGGGTAGGTGACCTGTATCTTAATCTGTTGGGTCCAGCTCTACGGTCATTCCAGAATAAGGGTGGAAACTTGCTGAGGAAGTCTGGAAAGGGCTGCTGACCCATTGTCCTTGCCGCAGGCCAGGTGGCAGGGTAGCCTCTGATAGCAGGGCAGGTTTCTGACTATCTGCCTGAAGCCTGGGTGTTTTTCTAGTAACTGACTTGCCTGGGCTTGCCTGGACGTTGGCCTACTCTCTCAAACTGCCAGTTTGAAGACTGTCGTGGAGTTAGCCTAGCCTTCTCAGTAGGACAAAGGCTAAGACTGTCCAGTTAACTGTGACTCTGGATAACTGACCCCTTTCCTAGGAGGAAGGGGACCTTCTCAGTTGTCTCTTAGATAATTTCCCTATTTGAGGGGGAAATTTATGGGGTTTTATGGGGTGTAATATTTCTACCCTTTCTAGACCTAGTAGAGTTGTTTATGCATAACTCCATTCCTTTGGTAGCTGGAGACCTCAAGTCTTTGTGTCTTTTATTTGGAGGTCAGCTTCAAGATCCTCCAAATAACTGTGAAGTGGAAAAGGATGGCACTCTGGGATGTTGGGGCATCTCAGTAATCTCAGCATTTGGGAAGCAAAAGCAGTACAATCAGGAGACCAAGGTTATTCTCAGCTATATAGTGAGTTTCAGGACAGCCTGGACTATTTGACACTCTAAAAACATAACAACAACATCAACAAAAAAGTCACAGTTTGCTAGCTAAAGGGGAAGTGCAAGATTGGAGAGCCAAGGCTTTCTACCATGTGCCTGTTTCTCAAGCACTCGTTTGATAGGAATTGCATCAGACTGGTTCATGTCAGCATTATTATTTCCCCTGCAGACCATTGAGGCTTCTCGCTAAAAGGGGATAGCCTGGACCTTTACTCTATCAGTCATTGAATCCCAGTGGACTTTTCAGATTCATTCAAGCACACAACTATGATACAAGCAGAGTAAACTTCATAGGCACATAGTCAGGGCAGTTGTTCAAGGTTTCATTGCTAGGTAGCTGTTAGCAGATTGAAGATATTAGAACTGGACCCTGATGTGTTTATAAAAATATATATAGAGATATATGTGTTATATGGGGTTATGGGGAGGAAGGTGTGGGGGAAGGGTGTGCCTCACTAGGCCCAAGCCCAGGCATCCCTTCCCCCAGAGGGACCAGACACATTCGAAGGTATAGTATAGAATAGAGTTTATTTAGGGCATGGGGAGGGGAGTTAAGAGAGTAGTAGAGACAGAGAAAGGCAGAGAGAGGGAGAGAGTAGAGAAGTAGAGGCCAACCATGACCACGTGGAGAGGGGGGAAGGGAATGGGGAGAGGTAAGAGATAAGAGATGTTAAGAGAGAGGCAAGAGAAAGAGATAAGAGACAGAGGAGGGGGCAAGCAGCCCCTTTTAGAGTAGGCCAGGCCCACCTGGCTGTTGCCAGGTAACTGTGGGGTGGAGTTTAGACAGAATGCTAACAAATCCCTCCTTCATAATCAACATCTTATATAAAACCAAGTACTGGGAACTTCAGGACTCTAATTATTGGTCAGAGGATTGCTATCTGAGCCATTTCTGTCCCTGGGAGGAGATTGGACATTCTACACTGCCCAGGAGATCATTAATGGATATCTCTCTTACCCTGCTTCTGGGAGTCCTGAACACTTTAAGATTATTTTATTTTATTAATTAAGCACAGCACATACCATGTTGTTGAATAGTTATTAGTTTAAATTACCTAGATACATTTTTCAGTTTCAGCCTGGCAGATTATTTTTTAATGGAAGCAACCTAAATATTGTGAAATGCCTAATTAGATAAACATGAAAAGCTTATACAATGAGATACTGTGCAAAATAACAAGGATGTTATTTGAGTCCTGATAAGGAAAGATCAGCAAGATAAATTTTAAAAAACCAGAAATGCAAATTAAAATGACTTTGAGATTTCTATCTCACCCTAGTCAGAATGGCTATCATCCAGAACAAAAAGAGCAGATAAAAGAAAGAGGCACTCAGTTGGGCAGTGGTGGAACACGCCTTTAATCCCAGCACTTGGGAGGCAGAGGCAGGTGGATTTCTGAGGAGGCCAGCCTGGTCTACAGAGTGAGTTCCAGGACAGCCAGAGCTATACAGAGAAACCTTGTCTTAAAAAAAAAAAAGAAAGAAAGAGGCACTCACATAGACATAATAATAATAACAACAACAATCCAACCCAATTCCATGTTTAAAAAAATAAAACGGGCCACACCTGGCATATTGGCCTAGGCCCTATAACCCTAGTACTTGGGAGACCAAGATGAGAGGATCCTGGCTTACGAGCCAAGTAGGATCCTGTTTCAAAACAAAAAGGTCATGTTTTCATTGCAGATATCATTTTCAGCTGTGAACAACACCAGGGCTGGGCATGCATCTGCATGCTAGATCTGTTCCTGAAGCCTGTGTGCTTCTAATTACTGCTTCTCTTTCTCATTAGTACTGCCTCTCTGGGCACAAATGATGGTCAGCTCCTAATGTCTTCCTTGTGACTTTATCTTTGATAGCTGGGCATAATGGCTCATACCTGAAATCCCAGCACCATAAAGGCAGAGACAGGAGGATCCCTGAAAAGTTGGGCTACATAGTGAGTTCCAGGTCAGCCTGTGCTACAGAGTAAAACCTAGTCTCAAAACCAACCAACCAACCAAACACAAACCTACCAACTTTCAACAACAAAAAGTCACATGCATCCTTTGGTGGCAAAAAAAGAAGAAGCTGGGCTGGGAGGTGCAGACTTTTAACCCCAGCACTCAAGACACAGAGGCAGGTGGATCTCTGTGAGTTCAAGTCCAGTCTGGTCTACATGTCAAGTTCCAGGGCAGTCAATCATAGGAAGACCTTGTCTCAGAGTTGGGGTAGGGGAGGAGGAAGAGGAGAATAGGTTAGAGTACTATGGTTACAGGTGGTCTTATCATCTAGTAGCTAGGATATAAAGACAACAGGAGAATCCATAGTTAAAGGTCACCCTATGCCATATTAGTTTGTGACCAGGATGGTATACACAAGACCGTCACACACAAACAGAAAATAGACACAGCAAGTCAAGGCTGAATGCTTTTTATTTTCTAAATCACTCTCCCCTAGATAGTTTTTGGTGGCAACAAGAATTAAACAAGCCGTATAAACTTTACAGACAAGGCCCTCTGATTATCACTGGCCAGCCACTACATGCCCTTCCCAAGACTGGATCCGTGGAGGGGAAAAGAGAAATGCCCAGTACCAGGCAGCCACTGCTCCAGTGCTGTGAGGGGTTGGGTCGGGAGGCAAACCCTGGTCATCAATGGATCTGTAGTCCTTTTGTACAAATATCTGGCAAGGGTGACGTGGGGCCATTCCTCAGGGCACAGCTGTGGTAATGCTTACATGGAGGTTGGGCTTGGGAAGTAGTGCCCTCCCAGATTCTCCCTTCAGGTTTCTTGGAGTAAGGGACATGCAGCCGGAGGGCCTCTGCTTGGCCTGACCCTGCTGCCAGGGACCGTAAAGATGGCCTGTTTGTGGAACTTTTCTCTGCCCAGCTGTCTCCTCTCCCTGCTCCTCCTCCTCCAGTTGTCATGCAGCTATGCAGGTAAGCATGCTTATTCCAGTCCTGTAGAGACCTAAGAGCTGAAAGGCTAACCTTAGCTAACCTCTTTTAATCATCCTCAAATAGCCATATGAATTTCCTGTCTATACTTGGGTCTGCTGGCATGGCTTCTCTCTTTGGAGACCTTCCTGACTTCTTGGGGAGTAAATTCCAAACTTTTCTCGTGCTGGGAATCAAACTCAGGGCCTGGTGCAAGCCAAGTTCAGGGTGCTTCACTACTAAGCTCTATCTGTAGCCCTAGTTTCGTTTTTTTCATCTTTCAAAAGAGGACACTAACTTCTTGGGAGTTACTGTCAGAGTTAAGTGAGAATATTTTGTATTTTGCACATTAAGGCGATGCCTGTTTGTAGTAAATCTCAATAAATGTTTGTTGAGGGTCAGTGAGATGGCTCAGTGGGCAAACGTGCTTGTCTCTAAGCCTGAATGCTAAAATGAAACAACACAAATAAAATAAATATTAAAAAATAATATAAGCCGGGCAGTGGTGGCGCACACCTTTAATCCCAGCACTTGGGAGGCAGAGATAGGCGGATTTCTGAGTTCGAGGCCAACCTGGTCTAAAAAGTGAGTTCCAGGACAGCCAGGGCTATACAGAGAAACCCTGTCTCAAAAAACAAATAAAATAAAATAAAATAAAATATAAAAAATAATATAAAATCTAGTTGAGTTATAGCATTGTGTTATGTTTGAGAACTTGCTCTGCAGAATAAGGCAGCGATACATTTTTATACAGGAGCCTGTTCTCCAACTAGGAAAAGAAATAAAGAACAGTAGAGACAGAGTTCTACCTCAGGGAGCCATGTAATTGATGGAGTCCTAGCCCAGGCACCCTCTGTGGACACACCCTGGTACAAGGAAGAACCCAGCCTTCTTGCCATTAGCTGAATCTCACTGGGGAGATCTTCAGAGAAGGTTCCAGAGCTGGCATGAGGCTGAAGGTACAAATGAAAAGAAGGTAATTAAAAGGATTAATAAATAGGAGTTAGAGAGAATGCTCTGTGGTAAAGAGTATTCCTTCTTTTACAAGAGACTGGAGTTTGGTTACCAGTACCCACATCCATGGGGTGGCTCCCAACAACCTACAGCTCTGGGAAGCACTTAGAAGTCGTAGGCCACACGTCAAGGAGACAAGCATCTGAGCTGAAGAGTCAGAGATAAACATACCTGGTAGAAAAGTGGAAGCAATTGTCCAGATGATTTCATGTTAGAGCATTCTGTCCCAGACATTCAGAATATATCTTTAACTAGAGACTGCTAACTTTATATTTGTTTAAAGTAAAAAAAAAAAAAAAAAAAAAAAAAAAAAAAGCCCTACTGAGGCTCATGAATTCCATTTAAAATTCCTAAACCTGGCACGGTGGTGAGCCCTTACAAAAGTAGCATTTGTGGGGTGGAAGCAGAAGGACCAGAAATTCAACTCGTTCTTAGCTACATGGAAGACTAAGACCTGCTTAAGCTATAAGCACCATGTCTTAAAAACTGAAGAGTTGATTCGGCAGTTAAGTATGCTTGCTGCTCTTGCAGAGAATCCAAGGTAGGGTTACCAGCACCATCATCTATAGGGTAGCTTAAAGCTACCTGTAACCCCAGCTTCAGGGGACCTCACGGCCTCTTATGGATTCCGTGAGTAGCTGCATAAAAGTGACATATGTTCACAGATGCAAAACCTTTACAAGAAAAATTGACTGTCCTAAGCCAAGCATGGTGGCACATGCTCATAATTCCAGCACTTAAAAAGTTGAGACAGGAGAATTGCTATGAGTTAAAGGCCAGCCTGAGCTACAGAGCAAGACCCTGTCTCGAAATTAATAAATAGGGGCTAGAGAGATAGTACTATGGTAAAAGACTGGAGATTGGTTAACAGTACCCACATCCATAGGGTGACTCATAACAACTGATAACTACAGATCCAGGGTTTCTCTGTGTAGCCCTGGCTGTCCTGGAACTCACTCTGTAGACCAGGCTAGCCTCGAACTCAGAAATCCGCCTGCCTCTGCCTCCTAAGTGCTGGGATTAAAGGCGTGCACCACCACCGCCCGGCTGTTGTTGTTATTTTTGTTTTTCCCCCTTTGGTGTCTTGGACAGGACAGTTCAGAGTGATAGGACCAGGGCATCCCATCCGGGCTTTAGTTGGAGATGAAGCAGAACTGCCCTGCCGCATATCTCCTGGGAAGAATGCCACGGGCATGGAGGTGGGGTGGTATCGTCCTCCCTTTTCAAGAGTGGTTCATCTCTACCGAAACGGCAAGGACCAAGACGCAGAGCAAGCACCTGAATATCGGGGACGCACAGAGCTTCTGAAAGAGAGTATCGGTGAGGGAAAGGTTACCCTCAGGATCCAAAACGTGAGGTTCTCAGATGAAGGAGGCTTCACCTGTTTCTTCAGAGACCACTCTTATCAAGAAGAGGCAGCAATGGTGTTGAAAGTAGAAGGTGAGTCCTCCAAGGTCATACGCAGTATGGCCGGTGGGGTAGTTGACCTCCCTTCACACCCTAAAATCATTCAGCCGTGATAAAGTTTTTCTACCCAAACATGTCACTTCTGAGATAATGCTAAAGGAACAGACACATCAGTTAAGGGGGCTCCTATGCTGTGGCTGTTGGTTATTTTGTTATTTGAATCGGAAAAAAAAATATGGAATCAAAGTCGGTTTTCATGGCTAAGAAGGTGACGTTAGATAAAAGATGGTATCTAAGCTAGACAAATGCTTTTACACTTCAGTTTTTGTTTTTTGCTTTTTGGGTTTTTTTGGGGGTGGTTGTTTTTTTTGTTTTGTTTTGTTTTTTTGGTTTTTCGAGACAGGGTTTCTCTGTGTAGTCCTGGCTGTCCTGAAACTCACTCTGTAGACCAGGCTGGCCTCGAACTCAGAAATCCGCCTGTCTCTGCCTCCCAAGTGCTGGGATTAAAGGTGTGCGCCATCACTGCCCGGCTTTTGTTTTGTTTTTACATGTGTTTTGTTTTGTTTTTAAATAATGGCTTTTCAACAACATAGACCAGGTTAGCCTCAGACTCACAATGGTCTTCCGATCTCTGCCTCCTAAGAGCTGGGAGCTGGGATTAAAGCATGTGCTGCCACAACTAGCTTTATATATATATAATCTTGGGCAATACTCCAGCCTCAGCCTCTGAAGTGCTGGAACTAAAAGCATGAGTCACCATGCTCATGCTTAAAATGATTGCTTTAGGAACATACCAGATAGCTTGGGTGCTTCCCATGAGAGCTTGTTGAGTAACATAAGCAAGCCATAGAATATAGGGAACAAAAACATATCCCTGTATTTGAGTGTGTAGTTACATATATATGTGTGTGTGTGTGTGTGTGTGTGTGTGTGTGTGTGTGTGTGTGTGTGTGTGTGTGTTCAATATGGCAGGGATATAATGTGTCTGTGTGTGTGTCTGTGTGTCTGTGTGTGTGTCTGTGTATCTGTGTCTGTGTATGTGTGTAATATATGGCAGGGATAATTCAGTTGGTAGAGTTCTCACCTAGAATGGTAGTAACCACGGGTTCAGTCCCCAGCACTGCATAAACTGATCTTAGAACCTGAAGCCTGAGCTGGGCAGTGGTGGCGCACGCCTTTAATCCCAGCACTTGGGAGGCAGAGGCAGGCGGATTTCTGAGTTCGAGGCTAGCCTGGTCTACAGAGTGAGTTCCAGGACAGCCAGGGCTACACAGAGAAACCCTGTCTCAAAAAAACAAAAAAACAAAAAATAAAAGAGAAAGAAAGAAAGAAAAAAAAAAGAACCTGAAGCCTGTTGTAAAGAAGTCAGACACTAACCTAGAATATAAGAGACAAACAAAACAAAATATAACCAAGAGGTGTCAGAGATGGCTCAGTGGTCCAGAGTTTGGTTCCAGTACCCACATAACTCCAGTTCTGGGGACTCTGATGCCTTCTCTGGCCTCCAAAGGCCAGTGCCCCCACACAAATATACACATACATAAATAAAAATTAAGCACACACACACAGTGGTGGAGGAGAGCTCTAGTTTCAGCGACACTGCTTTGTCTTTATAACTTCATTTTCAGTATGCTTTGTGTGGTGGCTGGTTTTGGAGTCACTCATTATTATTATTTGTCCCGCCTCAGAGTGGTTAAAGCATGGGTAGAAAAACAGACAGAAGGAGCATTGAAAGTTAATTGCGATGTAATTGAAGAACAACAGTGTTGTGAGTGCTGAGCCTCTGATCCTTCCTCTTCCTCCTCAGCACCTGCAGTGTGAGCACCAGACAATCCATCATTTCTGTATCTGAGGTGGGGGTGACTGTTGCCAGGCTGAGACCAGAAGATGCATTGTATGCCCAGTAACAAAGCGCTATTTCTAGAGACAGCTTGCAGGGACATGAAAATAGCTGTGTGCCACAGAATGTTTTTCAGACAGCTGGTTCCCCCCCTCCCCCCCGGCTGGGGAATTTTTACTCACACAAAAAACTAGAGGGTCAGAACGTTAGCATACAGATTTTTCTCTCTTCCTAATCAGCAAATCCCCAGCTCATCTGCCAACTCCAGTATACTCATTGAGGCCCAACAAATTACAAGTAAGAAAGATTGGGGGGGGGGGGCATTAAAAACTGTGCCTCAGGGGAGAATGCTTTCCTTTGAGTTGGTTTCCACATCCCAAATCCCTCTTGTCAGCTCCTGATTTGCTTGCCTGAGAGAGACAGAGACAGAGACACAGAGAGACACACACAGAGAGACACAGAGACAGAGACAGAGAGTGTTGGGGTTCCTTTGAAAACACTGAATAAAATTTGGGGAGTTGTAGCTCAGGCCTAAATTCCCAGCATTTGGGAGATAGAGACTGGAAGATGAGGAGTTCAAGGACAGACTTACCCAGTTTAAAACCAACCAAACAAACAAAAAAAAAAACAATGGTCACATTCTCTTTTTTAGAAACAAGCTCACTTTACCAACATTTCCATCCTATGTTACCCTTCTCTTTTATTGAGACAGGTCTTGCAGGCTGGCCTGTGAGTTGCAGCAATCCTCCTGCCTTCGACTCCAGAATGCTGGGATTACGGGTGTGTAGCACCGTGCCTAGGTGTGTCAGTATTTTTAAAATCTTGATGTTGGCTATCTTATTCAACCCAACCTCCTGCAGCACAGGCTCTGTACAGGATGTTGGGGAAATGGTCTGGGTGACATGTTCCTTCTGCCTTTCAGATCCTTTCTACTGGATCAACCCTGGTGTGCTGGCTCTCATTGCACTTGTGCCTACACTCTTCCTGCAGGTCTCTGTAGGCCTTGTATTCCTCTTCCTGCAGCACAGACTGAGAGGTATGGGCAGCAGCTGGGTCTGTCAGGATCCTTTCCTGCTTCTTAGGGACAGTTAATCCTTAAGTCTTCTCAGTTCAGAACTATGTAACAGGTTCTACTGAACAATTTACCTTGCATCTACCTGTGAAGTCATAGTGTCAGCCTCATTGCTGAGGAAGAAATTGAGTCTAGGAGTGGTTCAGTGACTTGCTCAGATGACATGTTACAGGCCGTAAAGCTCTGCCCTCCATGGTCCTTAGCAGTTTTGTGAAACTGGGTGAGTAGTCTCTTCAAAGTCAGTAAGGTCTAAAATATTAGGCATTTTTTTTTTTTTTAAATAAATCTCAAGGGCTGGAGAGACAGTTCCATGGCTAAAAGCAATTGCTCCTTTTCTAGAGGACCCAGAAACCATATCAGACAGCTTACAACCGTCTGTAACCATAATGTAACAACCATCTAGCTCCATGGGATCCAACATCTCTGGCTTCCTCAGGCACCTGCAGTCATGTGCATATACCTACATGCAGACACACATACCTACACACAATTAAAAATAAATATTAAATTTTTTAAACGTTCAAATTTATTTTTCTGTGTGCTTGTCTACATATGCACACGTATTTATAGATGCTGTAAGAGACCAGAAGAGTGTCAGAGACCCTGGAACTGGAACTCTAGGTGGTTATAAGATGCTGCATGTGGGTACTAAGAACTGCACCCTGGGTCCTATGCAAAAGCTGCAAACACTCTTAACCCTGAGCCATGTCTCCAGCCCCACTACTTCATGTTTTAATAAAGAGTCTGAAATGAAAGTCTTTGCCACATGAAATGTATTCAAAAATTGTCTCTCTTGGTTTTTTCCATTCAACTGTGGATATAAGTTCAGCTGTAGAGGAAGTTGTTTTGTGCCTAGAGCCTGCAGTCAGAGTCTCCTTGTGCTGTGTCCTTCCCAGACCAAAGCATGAGTTCTTGAATTTCCACCTTCTTCTGCTGATAAGAAAATATGTCAGCAAGGAGAGTTTGGGCCATGGAAAGGACACAAATATCAGATTAACAATGGCCCTGCCTGATACACAATAGGCAGGTGCTCTACATCCCCAGCTCTACAGTGAGGGTTTTGTTTGTTTGTTTGTTTGTTTGTTTGTTTTGTTTGTTTTCACCCAGAATATCTGGTTACCTACTCCATGGCAAAGAAAAGGCTCTCCATCATCAAGGATGAATAGAACAGGAACACAGAGCTAGGCAATCTAGGATCCAACTCCACTGTAGACACCAACTATGAGAAATATTCTTAGGTTCTCTGAGTCTCCAAGTAGGGATAGCATTTTCCTCTTAATCTGTGGGAATTTGTTGTTGTTGTTGTTGTTGTTGTTGTTTTTATGGTTTTTCAAAACAGAGTTTCTCTGTCTAGCCCTGGCTGTCCTGGAACTCACTCTATAGACCAGGCTGGCCTCGAACTCAGAAATCCACCTGCCTCTGCCTCCCAAGTGCTGGGATTAAAGGCGGGCGCCACCACTGCCCAGCTAATCCGTGGGAATCTTATAGAGGAAAGTGCCTAGCGTACATGCAATCAAAGAGTAGATGCTCACTAAATGTATACTTTCTCCTGCAGGTGGATTATGGGTTTATATTTACAAAATGACAATCTTCTTGGCCATGTGAACTGAGCAAGGAGTAATGGAAGAAATGACAATGCCTTATGATCCAGTGCTGGAGAGACAGCTCAGAGGCTAAAAGCCTGTACTGCTCTTATAGAGGACTCAAGTTCTATCCCTAGCACCTACCAGACAACTCATAACCACCCATAACATTAGGAGATATGACAACCTTTCCTGGACTCCAGGGGCACACATACTCATGTACACACACACACACACACACACACACTGAGACACAGATAGAGAGAGTTAAAAATAAAAAAACCAAACCAACTATGTGATTTGAGCATTGCAAGTTCTTTTTTTTTTTTTAATTTATTTACTTATTTATTCATTTTATTTATTTATTATATGTAAGTACACTGTAGCTGTCTTCAGACACCCCAGAAGAGGGCATCAGATCTCATTACGGATGGTTGTGAGCCACCATGTGGTTGCTGGGATTTGAACTCATGACCTTCAGAAGAGCAGTCGGCGCTCTTAACCGCTGAGCCATCTCTCCAGCCCGCATTGCAGGTTCTTAAGGGACAGTCCTGAAGACTTTTTGCATTTTTAAATGCAAAGAGTTTTAGAGGTTCTAGTTGTAAACTGCAGCTATTTGTATACCTTTGATCACAGAAGAGTGAGGCCCTGTTCTTCTGGAAGGTCATTCTCTCCAGCCATGCAAGCAGTTTTGGGGGGGACACATATGGAGTTGTAAGAAAAGAAGTCAGCTACATCAGCATAATCAGCCCCAACAATCAACCCTATCGTTGCTGGGATGACAGACGCTGCAGCTAATCGCCGTCAGTTCCAGACTCTTGTGGTCTTAATTTCATTATTTAATTTAGACAATACCCATAGAAAGAGGCTGAATTCTTGGTTTTAAATCTAGAGCTCTACCTACTCTTCTAAGATGCTCCCATGCCATCAAAAAATTCCCCACACAAAGGTCTAAGGTTCTGGGTATGGAAGGGTCCTCATACTGTTAGATCAAGATCTAAAAAAACCTGCATTTTTCTATTTTAGGAAAACTTCGCGCGGAAGTCGGTGAGTTCCAGGCACCCTCCCTCCCCAATTCCTCTTCTGATCTTTTTAACTTAATCAAAATGTCCTTCTCTTCAGACCATTTCTGCCTCTCCCCCAATGCTCCATGCTCCCTTCAATTGGGAACTTTAATATTTAAAACTATAGGCAACTAAAAATCAGAAATGGTTTTACCTGAGTTCTTATAGCACAGTTTACTTTGCATCAGGGCTAGAACCTGCCTTGAGGGATTTAGATAGATCCCGGAAAGGGACTCCCTTTCAGCTCCTTACTGAGTCTATTCTTATTTCTTCTTTTCAGAGAATCTCCATCGGACTTTTGGTAAGTTCAGGCATACCTCAACCCTCCCAAGTCACTGTGGGATTTCACTAGTGGCCTGGGGGACTCGGATCAGTGGCTTTTTGTAAGGCCCCTCCACCTTTTTTCTTCATATTCAAGAACTATAGGAATGTAGCAAACATTTACGTACCATATTCCAGTGTCAGGCCCAACACTGAATTTTACAAATTGTAAACTTATATATGTGTGTGTGTGTGTGTGTGTGTGTGTGTGTATTTCATCTTTCAAATTATAAAAAGTGGTTAAAGAGACTTTGCATATAAAATTGTTTGCCCGGTGGGAAAAATGAAATATACTTGAATAAGACACAACCACTGGAGCTAAAGACATGGCTCAGTGGTTAAGAACACCTGCTGCTCCCCTAGAGGACCTAAGTTTTTTTTCCTGACCCCACAGCAGACAACTGTACAAACAAGGCATACATATGTAAGTAAGAAAAAAAGATTTTTTTTTTTGAGATATGGTCTCACTATGTAGCCCTGACTAACCCAGAATTCACTATAATAGGTTGGTCTTGAACTCACAGAGCTCCACCTGCCTCTGCCTCCCCAGTGTTGGGATTAAAGACATGTAACACCATACCCAGAAAATTATATTTTAAAAGTCATCTGCTATACTTATATGGCAGAGTGAGTTTCAGGAGTACAGTCCAAGTACATGATTCATCAGAGAAGGCTTCTTTGAAAAGAAAGCCTCACTAGTAACTTTTTTTGAGTCAGGGTTTCATATGGCTATGCTGGCCTTCAAACTCGCTATGTCATGAAGGATGACCTTGGGCTTCTGATCCTTCTGCATTCAACTCCCAAATGCTGGTAAATGCATATTCAACCATGCATGCCCCAACTAGAATACTAATTCCTCAATCATCTTTGCATTTTCTTCACTTCAGATTGCAGAGTTCCTAAGGACAACACCAGCAACAGAAGAATACCCAAATGTTTGTTGAATAGATTCCATGTATCTAAAAAATAACATTAAGCAGAGCACAGGAAATCCCTGCTCTGATCAATCGTCCTAAACATAAACAGCCTTTCCTTCTGAAGCCAGATGTAACCCTATTCAGCTCTCCTGGTACTTGGCACACTTAATAGGCTCCACCCTATCATTTGACATTGGGCCAGTTTATGGAAGTCACACATGTAGTCTTTGAACGTATTTTGTTACATGTGTGTGGAGGAGGTGAGTGGGTGAGTGTGGGCAAATGCTCACACAGAGGTTAGAGGACAATTATGAAGGAGTTGGTTCTCTCCTTCCATCATGTGGGTCTGGGGATCAAACTCCAGTCTTCAGGTTTAGCAACAAGTGCCTTTATCAATTAAGCCATCTCAGTGATCCCATTTCCTTTTTGTTTTGCAATGTCTGTCCCACATATTTCCAGCTGGACTCAAACTTGCTATGTAGTCAAAGATTACCTTGAATTTTAATCCCCTTGCCTTTACCTCCTATATTCTGGGATTATAGGTATAAGTCACCAAGCTTAGTGCATGCTGTGCTGGGGATGGAACTCAGAGCTCTGTGCAAGCTACAAGAATATAGCTCTACAAACTGAGCTACCTTCCCAACCCCCAGGAAGGGGCTAATACCAGTTTTTGACTTTTAATTTTTTATTATTTTTTTTCTTTTTGAGACTTGAACTCAGAGCCCCTCAACATGTGAGATGGACCCTCTACTGAACTGCATCCGGTGCCTGCTTGCTTGTATTGTTAGTATAAGAAACCCTTAGGGAGAGCAGAGTTGATGACTTGTAATCCCAGCACCTGAAAGGCTGAGGCAGGAGGATTTCTCAAGTTCAAGGCCAGTCAGGGATACAGGGCAAGAACCTCTCTTCAAAGCAAAGAAACAAAAACACCACAAACAAAAATGCTAGAGACGGGGGTGAGGGAGAGTTAGTGTGCAGCCGAATATGAAAGATAAGAAAAAGCTAAATTCAGTTAGAAGCTAATGGAAATAAAGGCACAGTGCACCTCATGCGGATTCATGGACTCTATAGCTTATCCCCAGAGTCCGTTGTTGTTTGGGGGCTTCAGGTTAAGAAAAGTGGTTGTGGCCTAGAGGGAAACACTCTGTTCTGCTTTACTATTCAGATCCTCACTTCCTGAGGGTGCCCTGCTGGAAGATAATGCTGTTTGTTATTGTGCCTGTTCTTGGACCCCTGGTTGCCTTGATCATCTGCTACAACTGGCTGCACCGAAGACTGGCAGGTGCAGTGTCTGGGCAGCAAGCAGGACCACTAGCAGCACGGAACTCAGGCAGATGAGAATGGGAAAGAGTGGAACCAAGGTTTTAGATTCCAGGACTGGGAATCCTTAAGCTCTCTCTACGCTCACCATCAGAATCCTCAGGAAAACGGAGAACCACTTAATGAGACGCATAGGCCCCTTAGTGGAAAAGGAAGGTTGTCTGGGGGAGGATATGAGGAGGTGAGGGGGGACTCCCACTGGTCACCCATTGACTCATTTCTCTTTGTTTACAGGACAGTTTCTTGAAGAGCTAAGTAAGTTCTCCCCAACACCCCTCTCTATTCTTGAGACATCTCACTATGTAAACCAGACTGCTCTGGAATGTCTCCAAGTGCTGCAGTCATAAGCATGTACCATCTGTACCCAACCGTTTTCTTCTTCCAAACTGAACAAAAATCCAGCAGAGGGAACATGGTTACTGAAGGACCATAATCCCAGGGAGAGCTAGAATGACTCCTCCTGTGAGAGAAAGGGGAAGGGAATTAATGAGATGCATTTTCAGTGCCAGAGAGGCTGCTGAGCCACTCTTACCTGCTGACCTAATAGCCTTTAGTGCCCCTTAGCCAGAATCCCACTTCTGTAGCCTTTGACATTCTCCATAATAGTTATCCTGAACCTCACCTTCCTTCAAGTCCAACCAGGAGGTAATAGAGATAAAATGACCCCTGTGAATTTTCTATCTCCTAGGGTCAAGGACTTCACCAAAAGAACCCACTGGCAGATTTTTTTTAAGTCACTTGTCTTTCTTTTTAGGAAACCCCTTTTGAGTGATGGTGCATCTTTCTGGAGTGAAGGAGAGCCTGGCAGGTCCTCGGGGATGTCTCTCATTGGCCTCTTTGCTATGGACACATTACAAGCTACATCTACAGAAACACTCTGGATCCCGAGTAGAACTTGATTTCCCTCCTCAACTGCCTTTCCTCAGCTCCTTCCTCTAATTTTTGACTTCTACATCTGTTTTACTGTCTTAGTCTGCCTCTAGAAAACACCCTATGGCTAGGGCCAGGCAGTCTATCAGCAGACACCTATGCACCAAAGTAATATAGGAGTGATTCTGCCAGCCGGGATACCCAGCACTTCAACATCATTATGAACCACAGAACAGCGACTCCGCAAACAGTGGATATTTCTTCCAAGACCACAGCCTTGACTGGGAAGAATATCAACGTGTAGAGTATGGGGAGGGGGGTCAGGGACAGAAGAGCCCACAATATCAGGGAAAGCTAAATGAGCCAGGGTATGAATATGGGAGCCTGAACCAAAAAGGAGCTAAAAATCGAAAGAATGCTGATCAGAGCAACACTATCTTGCTTTGGCAGCCTGGTGGGAGGACCTTGAAAAGCAAGGGCTGAGAACTGCGCCTGCTCCCCAATGTTCCTCCTTCATACCTCCTGCCTCATTTTCTATCTTATTTCTCTGAGTACCCACTGTTTTGTTGTCCCCCCCCAACAATTACTACTTGGTGGTCTACCAGGCACAAACAAGCTAGGTGCTAATTAATAATACAAGTTTCTCTGTGCACACTTTTTCTTTCCTTGTCTCTTTTCATCATCCACTCCTCTTCTGCTCAAGCCTCCTGATGTCAGAGGTCAGTCTTCAGGTAAAAAACAAATACAAAGACCTCAGTTAGACACCCCCTCACACACACTTCTTTTAGTTTTAAAAACTGTATTTATTTTGTGGGGTAGGGAGAGGGGGTCATGCATGGGTATGTGTGAAGTCAAGAATCACTTCTTTCCTTCTGTCACAGGGGTCTCAGGTCAGGGTTCAAACTCATGAGGTCGGGGTTCAAATTCATAAGGATCAGGGTTCAAACTCAGCATGTCAGGGTTGATGGCGTCCTCCATTGCCCACTAAGCCTCCTCATCATTCTCAGACAGGTCTTCTGTTTCAGGACTCTCACTGCGCGCATGTTTCCGTCTTCTCTTCCTGGATTCCATCCTTTTCCCCGAGGATTCCTTTACTCTAAAAGTATTTCCCAGCCCCAAGGGTTCACGAAGATAGCCAAGCAGATGACCCAGGATTTCCCAGCATTTGCTGAATCTGATTGGTCTTCGGCAGCACAAGTGATCCAGCAGGCTCTCCTTTCCCCTAAAGGAGCTGTCACAGACGGGGCAATTGTAGATCTTTTGCATCCTGAGTGTGTTGGATGAGTAGGACTGCTCTTTGCAACAGAAGTGCTGGTTGGGTTGACGTCTGAAGTGGATCTTGAGGTGGCTTAAGAGACAGGTTCTCATGGTAAAAATTATGTGACAATAGGGGCAAGAGATCTTTTCTCTTGAGCGGATCGTCGTCGTCGTCGTCGTCGTAATAGAGTTGGATCTGACATTCAGGGACGAGGTTCCGCTGTTCCGCGCCTTAGCCCTGGCCACTGGTCCCTGGATCACTTTCACATACTTGAGGGCGGGCGCTTGGGATGCAGGTGGTGTAGGTGGAACCTTACCCTTCCGCTTCTGGTTGCCAGCCACTGGCTTGTTTTGGTGTACCTTCAGGTGGCGATTGACCTCAGACTGATCCCGGAAGCACTTTCCACACTCAGGGCATGAACGGGGCCTATAACCTAAATGAGCACGTCGGTGACGGCTCAGTCCAGAAGCATCACGGTAAGTCTTGCCACAAAGATGGCAAAAGAAAGGCCTCTCTCCACGATGCTGGGGCTTGTAGCTGCGGGATTTGTGGTTTTGTGGATTTGTGACTGCCAGCCTCCGGGACCTCATAGGAGACTGGTGATTCAAGAGGAAGCAGTTCTTTTTGAAACATTTGCCACAGGTCAGACAGAAAAAGAATGGTCCACCTTTGAATACCCCTGTGCAAATGGAGGGCTTATCATCATCATCCTTATCATCCCGACCTGGGCTAGGTTCTTGAGGCTTCTTCTTGCTTTCTGTAGTAAAGGAGGGAAAAATACACAGTTCATTATGAGAATGCCAGCACAAGGTTTGAACTCAGCACAAGCCACTTTCCCTTTTCCCAGTCTTTAAAATGCAGCCATTCACCCCTGGACCTCATAGGCTAGAAATAGGAAAATGTACTACTACTACTACTACTGATGATAATAATAATAATAATAATAATAATAATAATAATAATAATAATGGCTAGTAACAATTTCATAGACATCTATAATTTCAAATATCTAAATATCAATGTACATCTTTGAAATCCATCTTCCCACTCTCAATATGACTCATATTCTCACAGATACCCCACAGATAATGAAGCAGTAATTCTGCCCTCATCCCTGATCATACATGTGTCAGCCAAATCCAAATTTTAAATGGAGAATTCCCTACTGTAAGACCACATTCATATCATTTTTTAATATAGATTATAATTATTCCATCTTATTAATATTTTAGTATATTACTGTGTCTAGTACAGAAAACAGAACTCAGGCCCTGGGAATACATAACTCAGTAGCATAGCACTGCTATATGCCTAGTATATACAGACTGTGGGGTTCAAGCCCCAGCTCTGTAAAAACAAAAACATAATACACAGGCCTCAGTGCTATCTATGTGTGGCTGTAGCATCAGGAACCATCTGAACAAAATACTTCCAGATAACAGAGAATTCACCTCCCAGTGTTGGGGAAGCAAACCATGCATACATACAAGTGACCGATCTACCATTGAGCTACACATCCCTCACTCAAGGGAAGACTATTGTATTGTGAAAATTGGGAGTGAAAAGTGATGCCTCTAATTACTAGTAATTGAATTGGAGTAAGAAGCAACACACCAGGACTGTCTGAGCTAGGAAGGGTGGCCAACCTAAATTAACATTCCTCTCAGTTCCTTAGCTCTTATCTCAGGAACAAGCTTATCCTACAGATCAACATTGTGGAACTTGTTTCTCACTTCTTCCAGGAAGAACTTCTTAGTCAAAGGGTGACGGTGACGCTAACTGAGGGGCTCGAATGCAATCTCTCTCGATTCCTGGAAACTAGAGTACTTGCTTTGAAAATCTTGGCTACTCATTATGAAGGCAGTGGACTTAAAACTTTGATCTCTGGGGTTTCCTCTAGTCCCAAGTCTAACACAGATAGATGGGAAGGCATAAAGATACTGAGCCTAGGTCAGCTCACCATGCTGGAATTGTCCTGGGTCATTTTTTATCCTTCTCTCTCCTCTGCAATTTTTTTTTTTTAAATTACACTTTGACTATCTTGTATGCATGTGTGCAAGTATACAAATGCTACAGCATGCTTATGGAGATCGAGGGACAACTTGTAGGCTTGATTTTTCTCTTTACACCAAGTACATTCAAATTCCAATTGTGAGCCTTGGTGGCAGGCACTCCTAACCACTGAACCATTTTGCTGGCCCTTGGTTCTATGAGATGATAGGCCCCCAAATACACTATGAAACCAAGGTGTTGGGATTACAGATGCGAGCTACCATACCCAGCTTTCTTTACAATTCTCACTTGTTGTCTTTGGAGGATAGAGACCTGATCTCTGTCCTTCTCCTTTTTGTATGCTGTTCTCATCTGGTTTAGGCAAAAACTATTTTGGCTCGAAGTGGAGTCATATTTTGGATGGGGAGGGGGCCATGTTTTGTCGTTTTGGACAATACAATGCAAGCGGCTCTGAATTATCTCCATCCTTCTGAGTGATGAGATGCACTACCAAGACTGTCTGCAGTGTGGAAATGAAGCAAACTGGTCCCATGCTAAGCCCCTTTATGTCAACAGTCTACCTCCTATAGGCTGGCTTTAAGAACGTTAATCTAGGGCTAGTGAGATGGCTCAGCAGTTCACCTGTTGGTCTTGTAGAGAATCTGGATTCTGTTCCCAGTAACTGTATAGTGGCTTTCAACCAATCATCCATAACTCCAGTTTCAGGGGACCCCATCCCCTATTCTAACCTCTATGGACACCAGGTACACACATAGTGTACATACAAACACGCAAGCAGAACATTCTTATACATAAAATAAACCTTTAAAATGTGGGGTTTGTTTTTAAAGGACATTAATCTAAGACACTTGGTTGCAGGAAAAGAATTAAAAAGGCAGCTTCTAGTATAATGCCTCACATACAAGAGTGACTAAATATTGGTTGGATGGATATACAGGCAGGTGTTTTTTGAGGTAGTTTCACTATGTAGTCCAAGCTGGCCTCAATCTCTATAACCAAGGCTGGGGTTTTGCTGGGCAGTGGTGGCGCACACCTTTAAACCCAGCACTTGGGAGGCAGAGGCAGGTGGATTTCTGAGTTCGAGGCCAGCCTGGTCTACAGAGTGAGTTCCAGGACAGCCAGGGCTATACAGAGAAACCCTGTCTCGAAAAACCAAAAAACAAACAAACAAACAAAAAACAAAAAAGGTTGGGGTTTAGTTTGCAATATTCCTGCATCAGATCCAGGAATGTTGGGAGTGTTGGAAGTCTTAGAATTACAGGCTTTTGTCAACGAACCAGGCCTGACAGGTAAATTTGCATATTTTCACAAAATATTTACAATGCTAAGTGTTGCCAGGGGCTTGGGAAAGTAGTTACCAGACTAACATGCTTACTATACAATCATGAGCATTTGAGTTTGATCCTCAGAATGCACATTACAAGGCCAGGTGTAAGGCACTTGGATGTCAACCAAGTACCATGAAGCAGAAAAGGCAGATACTTAGGGCTCACTAGTCAGATTAGCTGAATCAGTGAGTTCCAATTAGGGAGACCTAACCCAAAACAAAAAAGTACAAAGTGGATGTATCCTGAGGAATGAAGCCCAAATTTGACCCTGACCTCCATGTGAAAACAAGTACTCTCTCAACCCCTAAGCTACCTCTCTGAACCCATGCAGGTAGTCCAGGCTGGCCTTAAAGTTGCTATATAGCTGAGAATCACCCTAACCTGGTCTTTCTACCTCTGTTTCCAAGCCTAGCTTGTCGTTTAAGTTTTTATTTTTTTTTTACTTTTTTTAACCCCTGAACTTTGTGACTCAGATCTTTCAGGCTGACTTTAGTCTATCTGAGCAGAAACACCAACCATATTTTCTAAGGCCACAGGACAGGGAGAATGCTGAGGGAGACACACAGTCTCTTACCCACGAATGTCAGGTTCTTGAAGGTTTCTGACATCACTTTCTGGTAAAGGTTCTTCTGTGTAGAAGTCAGATATTCCCATTCTTCTGGGGAGAAAGTCACTGCCACGTCCTCATAACTGACTGGTATCCTTAATGGCTGGGTGGACTTAGAATGTTAATACAGAGACTTGATATGTTTGCTCAGGGACTTTTCAGCCCCTAAGCCTCTGAACTAGCAACATTTGCCTTAGCAACATATTCTGGACTTTCTACAGTCCTGACTATACAGCTCAAATGCATAACCCAAATCTCTGCTGAGTGTGTAGCAAAACACATTCCCTTAACCTATCCCTGAGAATGTAGTTTTGCTTTTATAAATGTGGTACCCCTAAGTTTCCGTGCCAAGAGCTTTCCCAAGGCACTAGCCTGCTCCTGGTCACCAGCTTAAATAAAGGACTATTATTATTTGGCCATATGTGTATGGTGGTGTGTAACTGTTTCACTTGGACTATAAAATACTGACATATTCTTAAGATTTAGAGAACTCAAACCTAAGAGAAAGATAATACCCTGAAAAGGTATGGGGAAGGGCACAAAGTCAGGAGCTGTGACAGAAAGCAGAGGATGGGTACAGAAAAAGGACCCCACTGAACGGAGAAGAGAAGGAAAACTATGAAGGATTCCAACGTGGTATGGGAGACAGAGAAGATCTTGAGATTCCTTTTTTCTATTGTTTGGCCTGGGACAATCTGGACTTTGAGAGAGTCTAGGGCCTGCCACTTCTTTGCCCGTCTCCCTTCTGCTGCTGGATTTCACTAGTAATCTCTCTGTGTTATGTGCATGTGTGCCTTCCTCTATTTTTCTCTTCCTGTCTTTTGAGAAATCTCTCACTGAACCTGCAGCTGACCAACTCAACAAGAATATCTGGCTAGAAAGCCTCTGGGATGATCCTGCTGACCTAGTCTTTCTTGCTTCCTTTCCTTCTTTCTCTCTTTCTTTCATTTGTTTGTTTTAATGTGGGGACTGAAGATACCACATTGGATCTTCAACTTTGTGCAACAAGTAGTTTATCTTTCTTTTGGGCTTCTATAGAGCAGCTAACATACTACCTACCCCATGGAGCAGCATGTCTTTAGTGGCATCTCTCTTTACTTTTAGAGCCTTCTGGTCTGAATCCCAAGGCTAATGGGTCTCTGTATTTCCAAGGTACTAGGTAGTTGGAAGGTTCCTGCAAGAGCCCCAGAATTTGATACTGCTTCTTGTAACAAAAGTATCTACTCTAAAAGAGATTGTCTTCCTTGATTGTTCAACTGTCTAAATTCTCCTTTCACAATTGACAGCTTTAGTTTCCTCAAAGTTCAGGCATAGAGTTCAGGGCTACCTGTTTCTTGGCTGCCATTGTTTGGTAATGCCAGGCTGGTCCTAGGTGTTTGACTTGTATTCCAGACTGCTTCTAGCCACAATATGCTGGTGCCCACTTCTAGAAATCTAAGGTTTGAGAAAAATATATAATATCAGCAAAAAGAGAGAGCAAGGAACAAGTGCTTCCATAACACCCAGTTACTAGCTTCCTGTACTTTGATGGAGTCTTTTTCACAGTACCAAGTGAGGTAAATTGGCTCCATTTTCACAAACCTCAAGTGTAAGCATTAAGTCATCCATTCCAGGACATGCAATCCATGGGGGAGTAATGTTTAATTCTAGACTCAGTACCACTGAAAAATACATACCTGAATGTGTCACATACCACTTTTTGTCTGTCTCTTCATCCTCTATGACTTGATTCCATTGAAAAGATGAGGGTAAATATCTCTTCCAGGACCAGAAATTAAAATATAGATTCTGTGATTTGAATATGTGTACAGTATCCTGGTGCATTTCAAACCTAGGAGCTTGTGCCTGTTAAGCAAGTGCTACACCGCTGAGCCTTATGCATACCCCAAGCTCTATGGCTTCAATGTTTAATATATAGATATGATATTTACAATAGCCTCTGATGACCTCTTAAGCTGAAAATATCATTAGGTCCGAAATGCAAGTAATACACCTACCTACAGAACCTCATAGCTTAGTAACAAGGTACACTGTAGAGTGTGTTGTTTCCTTTCCTGATCTACTAGCTATCTGGAAAGTACAGCCTGTGGTTACATGAAGGAATATCAGAGTATCTATCTATCCCTACGCACCATATAGTACTAGTCTAAGGACAAGTTAAATCAAACCCCCCAAAATATAAGTTGTCTGAATATGTAAGGCCTTCCCATAATTTTGCATCATCTTAAGTCTTGGCATCACGAGTCCAGAATCACTTGTACAGCACAGTGATAATAACCCAACAACAACATTTAAGTTCTTTGTTCACTCTGAAATTTCTATGTCTACTCTCTAGATGCAAGGGAAGCATAAAGGCACAGGGATTTGCTGCCCTTTCTTTTCCTCTCAGTTCTTTTGCTAAGTGAAAGTACCAGCAAGGAACAAGGTATTCAAGGAATTGCTAACTCTGATCCCCCAAAAATTGCCAAGAAAGCTTGCATCCTAGGATCTGAGGTTGATTTTCTTCCTTCCTTCTGTCTTACCTCTCATTACTCTTCCCGCTGAAACACCACATTCCAAACATTGTCTTCCAGGACCTGTCTGAACAGTTCTATGCTAGTGTCTTCCAGGACCTGTCTTTAACTATTCTCAGCAAAGACCCCCTTATCAAGTCTTCACAATAGCATGAAGATGTGTGATAACCCAGCCTATTACCCAAACACCAGGAAGGCCCAGACAGGATCTCCAGGACAGCCTGAGCTACATAAATCATCAACAGCAGCAGCAGCAGCAGCAGCAGCAGCAGCAGCAGCAGCAGCAGCAGCAGCAGCAGCAGCTTCACACAGAGCAGGGAGCGGTCTTTGATATAGACTGCTTAAAGAGAATGACAGGTGTTGCGTACCTACATCCAAATCCTCACTCATTTACCTCTGATTGTTCTTTCCTGGTCCAGAAGCCCTGAGAATGCAAGGAGACTGAATAAGATTTGGCTGTTGATTGGCAGGAGGTCAGGTCCCGTCCCTGCCAACTCCCAGTCCCCCTGGGCCAGGCCTGGCCTCATCCTTCCATTGGGTAAATTTCTGGAGGGATTGTGTAGACGTCTCTCAAAACTGAGTGCACTCCTCCAACTAAAACCCATTGTTTCGCAAATCTGAGGCGTCAGCTCCAATAGCACAAAGGAAGCTAAGACAGGAAGATCAGGCCGACTTGCCACCAGACACCCTGTCTGTTAAATCTGAGGCCCCACCGCTCTCACGAACACAATCCTGAGGAGAAATGACCGCACGCCATAGGCTTTGCCCGGTCTGCCCCGGTCTGCCCCGGTCCCAGCCCCGGGGGGCCCCCCCGGAAACCCCTGGGGTTTCAGCCACGTGAGCCTTTCCACGGTGGAGCCAGGCGGCTTCTCCCACCCAGGTGTCGGGCTCTCCTGGCTCCACCACGGGGCTCTACCCGGATCCCCGCACGCTCTCACCACACTCGACAGCCCTACTTGGGGCTCGGCATCCCCGCCGTCCCCAGCGTTTGTCTTCCGAGCAGTCGCCTCGGACCACAGTCACACAAAGAGCTGGGCGCGCGTTCCACCACCGACCAGAACGCAGCGGCGTGAACCCAGGAAGGAGCCCTTGCCCGAAGTCAGGAATCCGTTACTTCGTCCCTCTGCTTCCTTTCTGCCCCATCCGCAGGTAACACACCTCAAGTGGCTGTCTGCCAAGGTCAGAAATTTAGATCTGAAGAAGCCCAATGTCTGCATGCCACGCCTTCTCGTCCCGCCTACAGTCCGTCTTCACTGGTCTCAGCTGCGCAAGGAAATTCCATTTCCCAAGATTATTTACTCCTGGGGTGGGGGATGGGGGTGGGGGGATGGGAGGGACGGGTGACTTAATTTCGGTAATTCCCTGTACTAGGATGGTGAAAGTGAATTCCAGGCCAGCCTGGGCTACACAGTAAACACACACACACACACACACACACACACACACACACACACACACACACACACACACACAAATAAAATAAAATAAAATAAAATAAGGTGAGTGAGACCAAAGGAAAACTGGAACACTTCGCAGACAAGTAAAATGAGCCGTGGAGCAACATCTTAGGTAAAGTAAAAACCATGAAAGCACACGAGACTTAAAAGACTGTAGTTACAGGTTGGCTCAGTAGTTAAGGAAGATTCCAGGGGATCTAGCACAGGCAGACAGTTGACAACGACCTGTAACTAGGGGACCCCACACTCTTCTTCAAGACCCCCTTGATTCAGTGATTGCACATAACACTACTGTACCTAGCCTCTGGTACTTAGTTGTTGAGGTGAGAATAGGAATCTAGCTGATATGACTGAAGACACTGGATTGTAAACACCATCTTGCCCAGAAGGTAGCTCCGGCATACATTCTTACACTATAGGAAAAATGAAGCCCTGGGAACAGTTCCGTTTTCATGCTGGCCACCCCCAGCTGATGTTTGATGTGCTAAGAACCTTTGAGAAAGCCTGGGTACATTCTAGCCCACTGCACCCCACCTTTAGCTAGCTTGGCACCCTTCTTCCTGCCTTGCAGTAGCAGAAATCCCCTGCTTTGCTGATATCTAAGAAATGCTTCTGTCTATAAATCTTTAGTTAGAACTACACTCTGCATAGCACTAGGCTTGTCGCCTCTTCAGTTTCAGTGCCTGTACACTAGGTTTTCCAGAGACAACTTGACTTAGAGAATGCAGAAATTTGTATCCACTACTAAAGAGAACATCTCTCATGCGTGGTGGTACATGCCTGTCATCTTAGCACATGAAAGATGGATGAAGGGGGGATCAAAGTTATCCTCAGCCACATAGTGAGTTCAAGGCTAGCCTGGGCTACATGAGACTCTATCTTAACCAGGAAACCATTTAGATGTGTGTCATTGATTCCCTGCCAGAGTTTGGGTTCACATTATAGAGAAACCTGAATAGGGAGCCAGAGATAGTCACACACAATTCTAATCCCAGTACTTAAAAGGCTAAGACAAGAAAATAGCAAACTTTAAGCAAGGATCATCCTGGGCTACATAAGCAGTCCCAGGCTAGCTTAGACTATGAGATCCTGTCTGAACAATCAACTTGATGAACTTTAGAGATTAGTAAAGCATGTATCTGTGTGTGTATATGAAGGTTATTTCTAGAAACAATTATGTCATAAAGTTTCCAACCTGATGAATAGTTTAATTAATTTATGGATTTAAAGTTTGAATAGACTAATCCAGTGGGAGGTCGGAAAGCTGTGGAAGCTAGGGCCTGGTTGGAGGAAGTGGGCCACTGGTAGTATGTATCTGGAGACTACATCTTGCCTTGGCTGTTTCCTGTTACTGCTCCACTATTTCCTGTGCATCATACAATGTGAACTGCTCTGCTTTCCCACCCGACACCCTCCCTGACAAGAGTGAGTAAAACATCCCAAACTGGAAGCAAAACAGATATTTTGTCCAGAAGGAAAGAGAGCAGGCCAGAGAGTGGAGAGAAAAAGACAGGAGAGGAAGGGGGGAGAAGAAAGGAGAGGAGCTGATTGGGCCTGGATTCTTGTTAGTAGAACAAGATCAGTTCATGAACCATGATGATTTCTTGCAGACACTGTCTTTTAGCAGGATGTTGGTAAGCGCCTTGGGTATGGTTGGTTTTCAGTGTTTGGAGTCCCTCCCCCCACACCCATCCCTGTATTAAACCAAAGGAACAACAGAGAACAAAAACCACGCAGCAGTGGTTAAAAGTACCCTCCGCCAGGCCCTGACCACCTGAGTTTGAATCCCAGAACTTTCATGGTGGAAGGCAAGAACCAACTTACCCAAGTTGTCCTCTGATCACCACGGTGAGCAAGAACTGCAAGTCTCTGATCTTTGTATCTGTGCTGGATAGTTTTATGTCAGCTTGGCTCAAGCTAGAGACATCTGAGAGGAAGGAGCCTCAGTTAAGAAAACACCTCCCTAAGATCAGGTTACAGGCAAGCCTGTAAGGCATTTTCTTAATTAGTGATTGATGGGGGGGGAGAGCCTAGCTCATTGTGGGCAGTGCCACCTGTAGGCTGGTAGTCCTGGGTTCTATAAGAAAGCAGGCTGAGCAAGCCAGGAGGAGCAAGCCAGTAAGCAGCACCCCTTCATGGCCTCTGCATCAGCTACTGCCTCCAGGTTTCTGCCCTGTTTGATTCCTGTCCTGACTTCCTAAGATGATGAACAGTGATATGAAGTGTGAGCCAAATGAACCTTTTCCTCCCCAACTTGCTTTTTAGTCATTGAGTTTCATCATAGCAATAGAAACTCTAAGAAGTACCTATATGTGTTTACTAACCCCTAAGCAAATTACTGCAGTCCCAGAGGCTCTAGCATTGACAATATTCAGACCAGGACGCAAGTCCAGAAGGACTGAGATCCAAACTATGACTATAGCTGGCGATGTACTCAGTGTAGAATATTTGACTAACATACAGAAAGCCCTGGGTTTTGTTCTCTGTATCATAAACAAACAAGAATCTGAACACAAGCTCTATCTAAACTCCAGGCTGAGTACTAAAGTAAGTGTCCATGAGTGTACAGAAACCAGACCATGCAGGAAGTCTATCCTTAAAAGGCAGACTCTATCCTGGTGGGATTTGCAAATCTGCACCTTTATTCCCCCTTCTCATCCCTAATCAACACACTTATAAGCAGAATACCTGTAATCTCAGAATTTAGGGAAGAGGATCGCAGCACACTTGGGTTACAGAGAAGGACCCTGTTTAAAATTACAAAACAGACGAAAAAACCTTAATGGCATAAATCACTAACCTCCAGAATTTTTAGCTGTTTGTATGCCTGGAAATTTTGGAGAACTTATAGAAACCAGATGACCATAGAAAGGTGCAAAAGCCTGAGCAGAAACTGGACAAACCTTTGTTCATCACTAAATCACACGGATGCAGAACAAGCCACTTAAATACCCCGTCGCAAAATGAAGCTAGTGGGGTACAGGAAAAATGGAGCATGAGTGTCAGACACTGCACTGCTCACTCCAAGTAAGTAAACAATGCTTCTAAAGAAAAAGCCTGAGGATGTAGCTCAGTGACTGACAGGGCATTTACTTAGCTTATGAGATGTAAGAACTCAAGTTTGAGGCGGGGCAACATAGTGGCATCCTGCCTAAAAGCCGGGCAGTGGTGGCGCACCTCTTTAATCCCGGCACTTGGGAGGCAGAGACAGGCAGAATTCTGAGTTTGAGGCCAACCTGGTCTACAGAGTGAGTTCCAGGACAGCCAGGGCTATACAGAGAAACCCTGTCTCGAAAAAACAAAAAACAAACAAACAAAAAAGAACCAAAACACCACCACCAAACAAGCAAACAAAAGCGTAAAAACCTCCGGCAATTTTAAGAGAAACCTAACACACATAGTTTTTAACCAGACACGCACGGGGTGCACGAGTATACTTTCAAGCAAAATGTAAACCCATACATATATAAAATAAAATAGAAAATTTTAATTTAAGATGTTTCGCTATCTCTTTCCCTCTCTTCCCCTTTCTCTCCCCCCCTCATAACCTGACATTTCAATGTCCTCTCATAACCTGACATTTCAGTGGGTCCATGTGAAAAGCAGCACTTGAGCTAGAAGCTCCTATGCCTATCTCCAATAGAACCCACCTTTGAAGCATTAAGGTCCGCGACTAGACTTCCGGTGCGCCTTTCTCTCTGGTTTCCACCCAGCATTCCTTTTGGCCTCCCTCCCAGTCTCAATTTACCTATTTTGACTTCTGTGACCTCCTTGTCTTCCCAGGACAATGCCCTGGGTGGTTCTGGCTCCTCCCCCATCTTATTTGTGGAAGGTTCTGGGTTAGTTCCTAGAAGGAGGGAAGTTCCAGCACAAATGGGAGCTACAAACTAGCTGTGTGTAGTCGAGCTGGAGACTTGTATCGTGAGTCAGAATCCACCATCACTCAAAGAAGAGGACGCATCAGTGTCTACCTGGATTTGGGAAGCACTCAGACTCTGTCAACAGTTGACACTGCCTCGAACACTGAGTCAGCTCTCAGGAAGTTTCTGTAAGAGGTTGTAGGGTCTCCTAGCCTCAATATCACGGCCACACGAGGGCGCTGCTGCTCTGTCCGCTCAGCTTGTGTAAGGGGAGAGGACAGGATTGTCTGGAAATAGGTCAGAAATGGCCTACTGAAACCTGGGCAAAGTTTGAAGGGGATGAGATGCTTCTGAGCACCCAGATCTACACAGTAGGTGGAAGAAAGTTAGAGCTTTTAGAATGAATCCTGTCGTATCTGAGTAATCCCCTCTCCCACCCCTGACGTCAACATTGGAAAATGGTACAGATTCTGTTGTTCCAGTTTCTGCTGGTGGGTGGGGACCATGTACACATGCGCCAGAACAGGGGATTCAACCCAGGGCACATACTAAGATCTATTCCTGAGCAACACTCCCGGCCCCTAAACATGACCTCTTAAATTTTAGAATGTATGGGACTGGAGAGATGGCTTAGTGCTTAAGAACATTTATTGTTCTTACAGATGGTCTGAATTTGGTTCTCAGCACCTGCATCAGATGGCTCACAACAAGCCTGCAATTCCAGCTTCTCTGTCACACACACACACACACACACACACACACACACAATCTTAAAAATAAAATTTAGGGTGTTTTTTTTTTTGTTTTGTTTTGTTTTTTCCCAGAGAAACTGCAAAGGTAGTATATAGAGCCTCCAGTTTCTCTGTTCAAAACATCCCACAGGGCTGGAGAGACAACTCCCTGGTCAAGAGCACTGCTCTTGTAGAGGACCCAGTTCCAGTTCCAATACTCACATGGTAGCTCACAGTCCTCTTATGACTTCCAAGGGCACTGCATATATGTGCTTCTCATGAGCTCATGCAAGCATCTGCATACATAAAAATAAATCTCACATCACCATACATTTTATAACTCATGAAACTATATGGACACACTTATCTATACATATTTCATTTACACTCTTCAGTTGTTACTAATATCCTTTTTCTTTCCTAGGATGTTATCCAAGGCACCAGACACTCCGTCTCAGTTGATCCTTAGGGCTCCTCTGGCTGTGACAATTTCTCTGATTTTCCTTGATTTTGATAACCCTGACACTTTTGAGGAAGACTGGCCCAGCATGCTAAAGAATGTTATTTGATGCAGAGGCAGGTGGATTTCTGAGTTCGAGGCCAGCCTGGTCTACAGAGTAAGTTCCAGGACAGCCAGGGCTACACAGAGAAACCCTGTCTCAAAAAAACCAAAAAAAAAAAAAAAAAGTTATTTGGCTTGCGTTTGACTGGGGCCGTGTGTTCGTACATTTAAGAAGTCCAGAGAGGCAAAATGCTGCCTGCACCGTGTCAAGGTTGTGCACCATGCTCTTGATTTGTCCTGGGAAAATACCTGTAAGTGTGACCACTGTAATGGTATAGAAACTGTTTTCTTAGTTTTAAAGAAACTACTGAGTATCTCCCATGGTGGCTATACTATTTGTATCTCTGTCAGCAATGAACGGGGGTGGGGGGAGCTTCTGATGCTTATAATTCTTACAAGTACTTGCTATAAAATTCATTTTCTCATTTCTGTGACCAGATGTGTCACAAGAAGTGACATGTGGGGGGAAAGTTTATTTTGGCTCAAGGTCAAAGCATGAAGCTCACCATGGAAGAGAAGGCTTGGCTACAGGAGCAGCTTGCCGTGGTACTGGTAGGGTCTGGGTGGATCAGGAAGTAAAGAAAAAAAAAAAAAGAATGAAAGTGCTCAACTGGATTTCTCCTGTTTCCGCTTTCATTCAGTCTGAGAATTAAGCTATGATAATGACGTTCTCATTCAGGGTGGGTCCTCTCTTCTCTAAAAGATCCCTTGCAGCTATGCCCAGAGGGGTGGTTTCTAAATCCAGACAACTCGATAATGAAGATTGATCAAAAGACTGGAGAGGCCGGGCAGTGGTGGTGCACGCCTTTAATCCCAGCACTCGGAAGGCAGAGGCAGGCGGATTTCTGAGTTCGAGGCCAGCCTGGTCTACAGAGTGAGTTCCAGGACAGCCAGGGCTATACAGAGAAACCCTGTCTTGAAAAACCAAAAAAAAAAAAAAAAAAAAAAAAAAAGACTGGAGAGATGGCTCAGCAGTTAAGAGAACTGTCTGCCCTTCCAAAGGACCTGGCTTCAATTCCCAGTAAGCACATGACAATTCACAACTGTCTGTAACAGGGGGAATCTCACGCCAATGCACATAGAAGAAAATTAAGTAAATTATTTTCAAAAAAGATTAATAGTAAGCCCATTCCATGTGTACTTTACACCCAAACTATCACTTTAATCCATAATTATCTGCCCTTAATCCCACAAGGTTTCAAATTTGGCTCATAAAGTGCAGATAGTTGTCGGCGCCTCTGGAAGAGCAGTAGGTGGTCTTCACACTGAGCCATCTCTATGGACCCACTTCCCCCACTTTCCACAGTCATAGCAGCTGTAACATTAGGAAATCTAAATCCAACATCTCCTCAGAAGTTCTAACTATGATCCCCGTTTAAAAATAACAACAACAAAAGTAGATACTCTAATATATAAATGGTATATAGTATAAAGCAATAAATGATACAAAGTAAATATTTCCATTTGGAGAGATGGGAGGGGTGGGGGAAGAAGGAGGATAGAAGGAAAAAGGAAAAAATAGCAGGAAAATACTGGTGTTGTGGTTTACCCCAAACCCAGCAAGCCAAACACCAACTACTGCAGTTCTGTGCCCAGCATCCAGGGCCCTTGGTGGCAACATCTGGCCTCTTCAGCTCTGCTCTGCCACTTGAAGCACGTTGTGGCCTATCTTTGGGTCTGGCTCAACTGTCTTCTATTTTTGTTGTTCTTGTTTTGAAATGGGGCTTGCTGTGTAGCCCGAGGTTGGCCTAGAACCTGTGACAAGGCTTCTTGCTTGACATCCACAGTTTCAGAATTACAGGTATGAACTTTGATACCTGGGTTAGAAATCTGAGTCATGGTTTGTTTGTTTACCTCAAGGGTTTTGCTGAAAGTTTTTTTTTTCTTTTTCTTTTTCTTTTTCTTTTTCTTTTTCTTTTTCTTTTTCTTTCTAGAGATGCATGTCTTTAATCCCAGGAGTTAGAGGAAAGCGGATCTCTGAGTTGGAGGCCAACCTGGTCTGTGCAGAGTTCCAGGCTGGCCGGGACTGTGCAGTGAAACCCTGTCAAAGAAAGGGGGGGTGGGGAGAGAAGCAGGGTGATGGTGGTGCAGGACTTAATCCCAGTACCCTTGGTGGGGGGAAGAAAGGAAGGGAGAATATGCAGGGTTGGGTGAGGTGGTGTGAGCCTTCTGGGGACAGACATCCAGGCCTGGGGGAGCAGCCCAGAGCTGAGGCCTGGAGAGTACAGGGTGAAAAAGGTGGGCCATCAGTGTGGCCTACAGGGAAACCAGGCAGCCAGTCCTCGGGCTGATCAGTGCTGTGCTTTTTCTAAGACCCTAGAGTCTTCCATCCAGGGTCTCCCGATAATGTGAAGCCTCTGCCATCCAGCATGAGGAACAAGACTGAGCGCACTCTGCCATTCACATGGTGGTGAGGATCGCTGGCCCAAGGAAAGACTGTCACATTGAAGCAACTAACGTGTGTTGATGTGGATGTCCTGGGTAAAGTGTGGGATTTAGAGACAGCAGTAGTTCGTGTTGCTTTTTCTTTCACTTCATTTTGATTTTGCTATCTCATTCCATGTTTGACCAAAGCTTCTCTTTGTAGTTTATTATGATAGATTGTCACACTAACTTAAAGGGGAAGGGAAGTGTGTACATTGTGTGCTTAAAAAAAAAAAAAATTAAAGAAAAATCCCAAGTGTGCAAACGTGTTTTTTCTTTATACCCTGTTCTCAGCAGAGAAACAAATCCATCTTCATTAGTTTAGTTCATTTTTAAGATCTGGCCCTAGATCTCAGTCCTTAAACTGCACCATCCTCTACAGCCTTCAGCCAGAGAGAACTATGTATCGAGCTGGGTAAAGTGCAAACCTATAATCCCAGCACCCTAAAGGCAGAGACAGGAGGACTGCAAGTTCAAGGCACAAAAACATTAACGTGCCTCATGGGGAACAGGGGCATCTGTTGATTGGTCTTGGGACACTACATTCTTTTTTTTTTCTTCTTCTTCTTCTTTTCAGAGACAGGGTTTCTCTGTGTAGCCCTGGCTGTCCTGGAACTCACTCTGTAGACCAGGCTGGCCTTGAACTCAGAAATCCGCCTGCCTCTGCCTCCCAAGGGCTGGGATTAAAGGCATGCGCCACCACTGCCCAGCTGGACACTACATTCTGACTGCAAAATTGGTACCCAGAAACACTATACTGGAGAGCTGAGGAGCCATGGAGAATCCCTCCTCCACTGCATGAGCAAAGCCAGCTAGAGCATGCTCTGGGAGGCCATGACCTATCCAGTCTCTTTCCTGTGTCCCATCCATAAGCAGAGAAAAGAGGGCCGCTGCCACCCTGACTTAGAGATTCCTACACCCGGCCTGAGATATTTCCACCCTAACTCAGTATCACATATTATGGGCAGGACTAAGAATCATTCTAGGTGCGGATCTAAATAGATGGCAGATTCACTTAGCGGGCTGAGACAGGAGGATTACTATAACTTTGTGACTACTCCAGTCTGAATAGTAGGTTCTGGACCAGCCAAGACTATATATCAAGATCTTATCTACCAACACCATCAAAAATGAATCTAGAATAGTATGCGGCCGTTTCTTCATTCCATTGCATAGGACAAGCCAGACAGGCAATCTTTATATGTCTATCTTTTTGAAGCAGGGTCTTATGTATCTCAGGGTGACCTGGAATTTGTTATGTAAGGATGACCTTGAACAACTGATCCTCTGGTTTACACACCTGTGTGCTAGGATTACATGTGTGTTCAACTATACATGGCTTACGTGATGCTAAGGATAGAATCTAGGCCCCTGTACATGCCAGGCCAGCCCTCTTCCCACTGGAGCTTGGCCCCAGGCCCTGTGCAACATTTTTCATTCTACTGGAGGCTGGTTAGCAAGGGTCTCAGAGGACATCATGATATTTGCAGACAGTGGCCCTTTTGGTGACTCATGGCAAACCTTACTATCTCCATGAGAGAACTGTAGCATATAACACCTGAGTGCTGGCCTGCTGGTCCGGTCTCCTCAGTCCCCCGTGCTACATGTCCTTTCTGTGCCCCTGAAATCAGGAGCTTCTCTGTAAACACACGGACTTATGTATGTGAATATGTCAATGCAGGTGCTGACTGCCCACAAGACCTCTGTAGAGTTGGTTTCAGCCCCACTACACTTGAGGGCTGACAAAACTCATGTCCCCAAAGAAGAGCCCCAGTAGTAACCACTAGTCATGTTCCCTACTGGGCAAGGATAGTAATCTTCCTGCCTCAACCTCCTGAGTGCTGGGATTACATACCAGGACCTGGACCTTCGTAAGGAACACACTAAAGGGTATCTATCCGCTCTAGACTTGAATTTCACAATTGTCAATGGAATATTCTGACTGAGAAGATGGGCCATGCAGCTGAGGTCCTTTTTAAGAACTGGGCTGGGATGCCATGGGCTGAGGCTGCTGGTGGACATCCCCCCTCTGGACCTTTGACCACTTTACACTGAGGTGTGGCCTTGGGTGGCCGGAAGTTTGCCTTCTCTCCTCAGAATAGTTGTCAGGCTGTGTTCTCTTGGTGTCAGAGTCCTTGTTCTGGCCCTTGCAACAAAGGGGACATCATATCATATCTGGAGCAGCTGCAGAAGGTCTCCCACTGTCTTGACCAGTCCAGTCAGCTGTGCCTGCAGCGGCGAGTGGAGGGAGAGCTGAGAATCAGCAGCATGTGCTAACCTGTATGAGGCTACATTCCTTGGAAACCAGAGATGCAGCAGAGATAGGAGAGTGGCTTATCTTCGTTCACCAGGCACTGTGTGACCCTTGACCCTGGAGCATCATCCGACTCAGGTGGCTGCAAAAGCTGCTCAGTAACTTGGAGGGAAGTGTGTGGACTACAAAGTCAAGAAGTCACCTGGAGTGGCAGTGTTCTTCTTCCTGGACACCAGCGACTCTGCCATCTTTGGGACACTGAGAGTCTGGGGAATGGTGGCTGGGGTGCACCCGGCCTGGGTGAGTGACCCCAACAGCGCAAGGGGCGCCCAGCCAGGCCACCCCAGACAAAGCAGGTCCTGTGGGGCCCCGCGAGCGGGCAGGAATCCTTTTGCTGAAAGTTTTAAACAAACTTTTCAGACATGTTCGTATTAGACCTTGAAGAATCTGAGTACAAACTTTTTTTTCTTTTCTATTGTAGTCAGGAACTCACTTTCTGGTATAAAGCAAGAGGTCCAGGAAAGCGTAGTTGGCTGGGTTGCTACATCTTTAAATATTGAGTGGAAGTATGAATGCAAATGAGGATATGGCTGCTACTAGGAATGGTTGAAGAGAAGTTTTTTGGTTTTAACTGTAGATTTGAGGAAAAGTTCAGCCAGATACGTCTGGAAAGGCACAGACTGAACTGGGCCAAGAGAGGCGGGGCGGGGATGGGGAGCAGAACAGGAAGAAAAGAGAGGAGCAAGAGAGGAGGAGCCATGGTCCAAGAGGCAAAGGGCAATCCAGCACGTGTAGCCAAAATGGCTGAGTTATATAGAAAGGAGAAACTGGGGAAAGGGAAGCGAAGCCTAGCCCGTGGGTTGGAGAGGTTTAGGTAGGGGGCAGGGCGAGAAGTGCTGGGCAGAGCCACAGGGGCTGACACTTGCCTTGGGTTTCTTTGAGACCTAAAAAAGTAGCCACACAATTCTTTGGAAATGATGTATAAGAAAACAAGAAGTGAAAAT
>CM052720.1:45994627-46013657 GCA_028551405.1 Uromys caudimaculatus | reverse complement strand
CTTTGGAGGGGGAGGGGGAAGAGAACGGGAAGGGGAGGGCTAAAAATAGGGTCTTACTATGTACCTCTGGCTGTCCTGGAACTAGCTGTGTAGACTAGGCTGGCCTCAAAACACCACTGCCTCCCGAGTGCTGGGATTAAAGGTGTGTGGCACTATGCCTGACTGGGGGGGGGGGGGGGGGATTTATTTATTTATTTAGGATTTTCAAGACAGAGCTCCTCTGTGTAGCTTTGACTGTTCTGAAACTCACTCTGTAGACCAGGCTGGCCTCAAACTCAGAGAGCCTCCTGCCTCTGTCCCCTGATTGATGTTAAAAACATTTGCCACCACTGCCCGGCAGGAAAAAATTTTTTAAATGAACAAAATGGAGAGGTGGCTCAGAGGTTAAGAATGCTTAATCCTCTTATAGAGGATCCTGGTTCAATTCCCAGCATCCACTTGGTTCACAACCACTTGTAACTCCCATTCCAGAGGATATGGTGATGTGGTGCTTTCTTCTGACCTCTGCATAAACACATACATGGTGTACATAAATACATGCAGGCAAAATACTCACATATAAAATTGAGTGAATAAATCTAGTTAAAAAAATTTTTTTAAATTGGGCTGGAGAGATGGCTCGGAGTTTAAGAGTACTGACTGTTCTTCCAGAGGTCCTGAGTTCAATTCCCAGCAACCACATGGTGGCTCACAACCATCTGTAATGGGATCAAATGCCCTCTTCTGGTGTGTCTGAAGACAGCTACAGTGTACTCATATACATAAAATAAATAAATCTTTTTAATTGTTAACGATTTATTCATTTATTATATGTAAGTACACTGTAGCTGTCTTCAGACACATTTTCTCGCTACAGCCCCACTCACTCTGGCCCCACTCACTGTAGTTGTCTTCAGACACGCCAGAAGAGGGCATCAGATCTCATTATGGATGGTCGTGAGCCACCATGTGGTTACTGGGATTTGAACTCAGGACCTTCAGAGGAGCAGTCAGTGGCCTTAACCACTGAGCTGTCTCTCCAGCCCAAATAAATAAATCTTTAAAAAATAAAAGTAAAAAAAGAAAAAGAAATCATTGCTCTTAAGAAAGTAAATCTTGCTTTTAAATCTTACAGACAACACAGCATTACTTCTTTTTTTGGGGGGGGTGATGCCTAAAGGGCATGCTCCTTAAATATCAGGACCCTCCAGGGGTTCCTTTTCCCCTCTAGCGAGATAAAACCACACACCCTAATGAGTCAATAATCTTTAGTGGCAGCCTAGAGCTGAGTGTAGAAGATTCAGAACTGGAGGTTTATTGTGATTTTTCTCAAGTCTCGGGTCAGAGAAACTGTGAATAACTGACAATTCTGAGTTCCCTCAAGCTATTGTTAGAGTCAGTAAACAATCTATTTAATTGCTTGGCTATCATTGCCAAGTCTTATCAGGCACTCTTAGTGTTGCAGGCTCTTTTGTGCTCTGACTTCTCACCAGTGTATATTTAGAGAAAATTTTGTTATATAAGCTTAATGTTACCATATAAAACCCTAAGGAAGTGGTTTTACTTCCAAGTCCTCAGAGCAGACCTCACACTTCCTACAAATTGCCCTTTTGGAAAGTTATCTTGATTTAAAACCATGACAACAGAACGACATGTGACTTGACGCTGTACCTAGCTCTAGCCCACAGGCTAGTGTGGCTGGGCTCCTATGGTCTGGACCACAGACCATAGCCCTTTTTTTTTTTTTTTTTTGGTTTTTCGAGACAGGGTTTCTCTGTGTAGCCCTGGCTGTCCTGGAACTCACTCTGTAGACCAGGCTGGCCTCGAACTCAGAAATCCACCTGCCTCTGCCTCCCAAGTGCTGGGATTAAAGGCGTGCGCCACCACTGCCCGGCTTCATACCCTGTCTTGATGTTTCTCTCTGCACTCGCATTTAGAGGGAGAAAAATTAATCTGGAGTCCAATACCTTGGGCGTAATGTGAATTTCCCTCAGGATTTTCTTCAATACTTAAGGATATTTGAGATTCCATAGCCTTTACTCAAGGCTCTATCCTCATAGGATATGCTGATGATTTCTTAACCAGATAAAACAGGGTGTCCTTCTAGACGCCATTCAGAAAGCTCCTGATAAACGAAGCTATGAAGCCTAGAGGTCCAAGTGAGATCCAAATGTCCGTACCTGCAAAATGCCTGTTCTAACTTAGGGCACGAGCTACCTCAGGGCACTCCAAAGCTCAACTCAAAATGCTTTTGATTTTCTCCAAATGAGTCCCCCAAGGAAGCAGTCATGTACATTTTAGAAGCAGCTAGTTGCCACCACCAGTGGAGGCCTAACGCTACTTCTCTCAGAGACGTTAACTTCCTTTGAAACACTGAACTTAATAGTGTCCATACCTTTTAATTTTAAATTTAATTTTCTTTTTACATATTCACTTTACATCCCACTCACTATCCCACTCCCAGTCACCCCCTCCCACAATCCTTCCACCCTCCATGTCTCCCCCCAACACCCCAGCACTTCAAGTCTCTTCCAGGCTAGGTTTTTCTTCTCCCACTGAGGACAGACAAGGCAGCCCAGATAGAACATATCCCGTGTACAGGCAACAGCTTTTGGGATAGCCCCCACTCCAGTTGTTCAGGACTCACATGAAGGTCAAGCTGTACATCTGCTATAAATGTGCAGGAGGCCTAGGTCCAGTCTGTGTATGCTCTTTGGTTGGTGGTTCAGTCTCTGAGACCCCCAGGGGTCTAGGTTAGTTGACTCTGTTGGTCTTCATGTGGAGTTCCTATCCCCTTCGGGATCCCATCCATACCTTTGATCTCCAGATTACCTGACTTTGAGAACCTTTTCAATTGTACTACCACAAAATGGGATTGTTAAAGACACTGTGGGACAGCCCTTTGCTTCACAGATCCATCCAATGGTACCTTTTTCATGCCAATTTGGACCCCGTGTCAGCAGGCACGATGTGGAGGTAACAGGCATCTGTCTATATGTTGGGAGTGGTTAGATGTACAACTGAACGCGGCATGAAGTCTATCAGGGACAAAGTTGAGATTGTGGTCTACTGACACTTATAATGTATACAGTGTTCTGTCTGCTACAGGATTCCGCCTGCAGAATATATGCCTGCAGGCCAGAAGGGGGCACCAGATCCCATTATAGATGGCTATGAGCCACCATGTGGTTGCTGGGAATCAAACTCAGGACCTCTGGAAGAGCACCCAGTGCTCTTAACCTCTGAGCCATCTCTCCAGCCCTCAGAACAGCAGTTCTTAATACATGTTCTGTGAGACCCTCAAAGTCACTGAGATGCTTTCATAGGATTCATGACCTCGTAATATTTTCATACTTTTTATAGTTTACTTTCCATGTTTGAACTACCACTCCTGATAGCTGAGTAATCTGTTGGCATGTTAGTATGACTCCAGGCTGAGGAACCCAAATGCATTTGGACTTATTAACAATTGTATTATCCAATAGCGATTTCTTACAGGATAAAAAGGGTATTTTAACTTTTTAAATGTCTTTTTTGTTTTCTGGTTTTTGTTTGGTGGAGACAGAGTCTTATGCAGTCTGTGCTGTCTTCAAACTCTGTAACAAGACTATCTCAGCCCCCCTAGTGCTGAGAATACAGGCCTGGATCACTATAGCTGACTTACCTTTCAGTTAAAAAAAGACTTATTTTTATTTCATGTATATGTGTGTGTGCACCAATTGTTTGCAGGAGCATGAGGAAGCCAGAAGAGGGGGTTAGAAGCCAGAAACCGGGGCTGGAGAGATGGCTCAGTGGTTAAGAGCACTGACTGCTCTTCCAGAGGTCCTGAGTTCAATTCCCAGCAACCACATGGTGGCTCACAACCATCTGTAATGGGATCTGATGCCCTCTTCTGGTGTATCTGAAGATAGCTACAGTGTACTCATATACATAAAATAAATAAATATTAAAAAAAAAAAAAAAAAAAAAAAGAAGCCAGAAACCGGAGTGGTTGTGTCCATACTCATGATCTCTAGATTATCCAGGTTTGAGGAATTTCATTTACACAGTCACAAAACAAAATTGCCCAGTATGGATGTTGGAAACCCAACCCAGTTCCTATACATTTCTCCAGCGCCTATCTTTTGATTTTTAATATGATAAATGTGGTCGGATGTAACATGCCATATTTCTCTGAGGTCTTCATTTGGAAAAGCATGCAGATATAGAGCCTAGAAACAAAATGTTGAAACACAGCTCCTGGCACCAGGTGCAGGCAGAAGAGGGTGGTAAAATTCCTGGTCTCTGGAGTGACTCTCAAGTCGCCCTTCAAAGGATGTATTAGGGATTCCTCCTTACCTTTGAGTTCCTTTCTCCAGCTTACCATCGGTGTCAGTTGTACGGGTCCTTTTGCCTGAACTCTCTGCGTGTCTGAATTCTGGAGAAAGCCATTTGGTCACCATAGTCTCTCCCCACACACACCGCAGTGCTATAAAATCCACAGAGGAACAAAGTCTCAGTCCCTCTAGACCTTCTAAACACCGAGGATGGGAAGCCCCGCGCTCTCTGCCCTCCTACTCTTGCTGCTCACCCGAGCTTTGGCCTTGACCCAGGTTCGCCAAGGTGAGTGCGGGTCAGGAGGAAAACTGCCTCTGCCAAGGAGAGTGAGGGCATCGCGCGGAGTGCAGCACTCCGGAAGCCGCACAACCTAATCTCCACGCCAGTCCCTTCCCTCTCCTTTCTCTAATCTGCATCCTGAGCCCCGCGCCCTGCTCCCCTTCTGGCCCCAACACCTCCACAAATCCTGGAAGAAGGATTTGTGTCTTCCGTCGCCAGGCATCCATTCCTTGCAGCTTTTGGCCACTTCCATGTTCCAGCCTGGTTTGAGGGAGCATTCCTTCATCTTCGTCAGCTTCGTGGACGACACACAGTTCCTGTACTACAACAATCAGGGCAAAAGTCAGAGAATGGAGCCGCGCGTGCTGTGGGTGAAGCAGCTGGGGCGCGAGTATTGGGAGCGGCAGACCAGGACTGTCAAGTACATGGCTAAGAATTCCCTAGTGAACTTGCGGGAGGCCATGGGCGTCTACAACCACAGCGAGGATGGTAAGTGACCCTTTCACATCCTTTATGGACGACCCCGAGTTCCCTGGTCCTAAGCTCCGAGGTTTGGCCCGAGTTTGTGGGACACACGGAGACCCTGGACAAGACTTTTGGTCCAAATACGACCGGGGCGGGGCCAGGCTCTCACGTCTTACAGTGTGTACTTGGCTGCGAAGTGGGGCCAGATGGACTCTTCCTTCGTGGGCATGAGAAGCACGCATACGACGGCCACGATTACCTCGCCCTAAACCAGGACCTGCACTCCTGGACCGCAGGCGACACAGCGGCACAGATCATACTGCGCAAGTTGGAAGAGGCTGGTGTCTCTGAGCAAAGTCGATCCTACTTGAAGGGCGAGTGTGTGGAGTCGCTCCGCACATACCTGGAGATAGGGAAGGAGACTCTGCTAAGAGCAGGTACATGGAGCCGCGAGTAATCTCCCCCATCTATCCTCGGGCTAGGGCTCATGGTCTCTCTGGAAGGGAAGAAAATGAGCTGCGTTAGAGTACTTCTTTTCTTTGCATCTGAAGAGAGAAGAGTGTTCTGGGTTTCCTGATCAAATACTAGACAGAGAATCTCCCGACTTTCTCTCAGGAGAGTTGAGACTCTTTGAGGAAGGAAGGAGAGAAGATCCCTGAAATAACCAACAGCAGCTCCCTTCAGTCTGCATCCCTCTGTGAGCCATGGCCTTTCTGAGGCCTTGTTCTCTGCCCACAACTGAGACTCTTTGGAGTCTTGACTCCAGGGATGCTAAGTCTCTCAGCCCTCACCCAGTCAGGACATTTTTCCTTTCTCCTTTGGGAGTCCTGAAGTCCATCTTCTCTGAGTCATCCTATTTATTTATTTATTTGCTTACTTACTTATTTATTTATTTTTCTTTCTTTCTTTCTTTCTTTCTTTCTTTCTTTTTTTTTTTTTTTTTTTTTTTCGGTTTTTTGAGACAGGGTTTCTCTGTGTAGCCTTGGCTGTCCTGGAACTCACTCTGTAGACCAGGCTGGCCTCGAACTCAAGAGATCTGCCTGCCTCTGCCTCCCAAGTGCTGGGATTAAAGGTGTGCACCACCACTTCCTGGCGATTCATCCTATTTCTAGAGCTTTCCAAGGAGTAGATTATTCCAGATGCCTGAATCTAGAATACTCAATGGTGCTTAATCCCTCAACCACCCATTCCATTTCCGGGGTGGTCCATAAACACTGCTGCAGTTCAGGGAAGAATCCAAGATTCCTGAATTGTCCAACTCTTTCCCTCAGATCCTCCAAAAGCACATGTGGCCCATCACCCCAGACCTGAAGGTGATGTCACCCTAAGGTGCTGGGCCTTGGGCTTCTACCCTTCCGACATCATCCTGACCTGGCAGTGGGATGAAGAGGACCTGACCCAGGACATGGAGCTTGTGGAGACCAGGCCTGCAGGGGATGGAACCTTCCAGAAGTGGGCAGCTGTGGTGGTGCCTTCTGGAGAGGAGCAGAGATACACATGCCATGTGCAACATGGAGCACTAACCCAGCCTCTCATTCTGAAATGGGGTAAGGAGTGGTGTGGACAGAGATGATCATTAGAACAAGTGGAAGCCCTTCTGGAGACCCTGAGAAGGTCATAGGTAAGAGCTGAGGGCCAGGGCTCACACCTTCTCTTTATTTCCTTTCCCTTCCAGACCCTTCTAAGCATACCATCCCTATCATGAAAATCACTGCTGGCCTGGTTCTCCTTGGAGTTGTGTTCACTGGAGCTGTGGTTGCCATAGCAATAAGGAAGAGGAGAGGTAGGGAATGGGTTTTATTTGAGGGTTTTTGTCTTACTGTTAGTAGAAGGGGTGTGTGTGTGTGTGTGTGTGTGTGTGTGTGTGTGTTTATTCAATCTAAGATCTCTTTCTTTCTTTCTTTTTTTTTTTTTCAAGACAGGGTTTCTGTGTGTAGCCCTGGCTGTCCTGGAACTCACTCTGTAGACCAGGCTGGCTTCGAACTCAGAAATCCTCCTGCCTCTGCCTCCCAAGTGCTGGGATTATAGGTGTGCGCCAACACTGCCCGGCTTAGGATCTCTTTCTAAAGCACAATTGAAAAGAAGGGACAAACATCCCACATTGAACTGACTGAACATGATATGCAGTTGGGACAGGTCTCCAAGCTGGAACTTGGGCTGTTCTGGAGTACCTCCCTCCTCTTATCTCCTGATTCTGCTCTAGCTCTTCAGATAATAATTCTAAAAACATTCCTGAAGTGCTGAACCCAGGACTTCTGCTAGGATCTCCCATCCTGCATCTCTCCCCATCCTTTTCTTCCCACGAATGGAAAAGGATGTACTCAGTCTATTCTAAGAGTTGACTTTTCCCGTTTTTCTTCTATCCCTTGGCCATTTGTCTCACCTCTTGAACTCTGTACTTCAGGGGAGATACCCCTCTGAGAGTCTAGAAAGGAAGCAGAGACCATGTCCCTCCATCACTTTCCCAAAAGCATTCCTGCAGCTGAGCACAGCATGAATCTTTGTCAAATGACCACATGCTGGCATCTGCTTCAGCACATGGTGATAAGGAAAACCTGAAACTGTAAAGAGTGTGTTCAGTTAGGGTGCATTGCTACATCCAATTTCCAGGAGCTACAAGGAAACTGCCCCAGCTGCAGTGACCAGCACCCGTGTCCAGCACCCGTGTCCGGCGACAGGAAGCATATCCTGTGTGGCACGTGGAGTTGATAGACTTGTACGTTCTCCTCCCAAATGTGAATACTCAAACCTGGTTCCATAATGAAATAATAAAATTACCTTCAACCCTCTATATCACATATAAAATTCCTTTATGTTTAATAAATGACAAGCATTTGTATTCTAGTATCTTTACCTAGAAATTACAAATCAATCTAGGGGCTTTTCAGAAAGCAAATAGTCAGAGGCTTCCATTGTGTAAATTACTCCCTAAGTCTTATGGCTAATGCTAACCCCCCATAAGGGAGAAAAAATCATGTATCTGACAACATGACAACTCAGAGCTGATAACAGGAGTCCTTTATTGCTTTCTCAGAGAAAAATAATATATTCCCATTTGAGGATGGTCTTCACAGGGGGTGACACTCTGATAATTGGCATCAGTGACCACAAATCTTGTTCTAAATGATTCGGGCTTCTTCTCAGACCTTTCTTAGATGGTTGAGCAGGGAGCCCCAATATTACTCACTCTCTGTCTTTTTTTTGGGGGGGGGGGCTGGGTTTTTTTTTGTTTGTTTGGTTTTTTTTGTTTGTTTGTTTGTTTTGTTTTTTCGAGACAGGGTTTCTCTGTGTAGCCCTGGCTGTCCTGGAACTCACTCTGTAGACCAGGCTGACTTCAAACTCAGAAATCCACCTGCCTCTGCCTCCCAAGTGCTGGGATTAAAGGCGTGCGTCACCACTGCCCGGCTCACTCTCTGTCTTGAGAAAGTTTTACATTTTTTTTTATTATTATTTATGTGTATGTGTGAGTGTATGTATGTTTACTGCCTGCATGAAGGAGCCTTCAGAAGTCAGAAAGACTTGTTGGGTCCCCAAGAACTGGAGCTAGAGATGATTGTGAGCCACACTGTAGGTGCTAGGAACTGAACCCAGGTCATCTACAGTAGCTGCCAGTGCTTTCAGCCACTAAGCCATCTCTCCAGCCAGTTATTTTTATAAAGTTTTGCTTGTTTATTTTAATTTGTGTATGTATGTTTGCCTGCTTGAGTTTATGTGCACTGTGTGTGTGCCATCACAAGGAGGCCAGGAAAAAAAAAATTAGATTCTCTGGAACTGAAGTTACAGGCAGTCATGAACCACTGTATTGATGGGAGGAACTGAACCTTGATCCTTGGCAAGATCAATGCATGTTGTTAACTACTCAGCCATCCTCTACCCTTTCCCCATCTTTATTTTGGCAGGGTCTCACACTGTACCCCAGGCCAGGCTGGAACTCACTAGTTAGCTGTGAATGCTAATCTTCATTGTCAGCTTGACTGGATTTAGAATCTCCCAGGAAATGTCTGTGAAGTTGTTTCCAGGGAAGATTAACCTGAGGTGGGGAGAGCTGCACTGAATGATTTGGGGGCCCAGACTGAAGACATGGAAGGAAGAGGAGGAAGCTAGATGAGAGCTCCCCACACTCTGCTCCTGATGCATGGAGATGTGAGCCCAGGCACATGCATCAGCTGCCATGAACACCACCATGCCTTTCCTGCCAGGATGGGATGTACCCTTTTAAATCAAAACCAAAATAAATCCTTCTTGCTTCATTGATTCTTTTAGTTTTTTTCATTTGTTTTGTTTTCGTTTTTACATTATTAAGAAAATTGAGTGATACAATAGTTTAGATTGTCTGTCTACTCCCATAAATCATTCTGCCTCAGCCTGAGTGCTGGTATTGCAAGTGTTGGGGATTACCGTCTGCTATAAATTTAGTAGGGGCTGTGGGTGTATTAGAATTCTATCAGGGAAATCAGGCCCAAGAACTACTGGACACATCCAACTAATAAAGGCCTACATCTCCTTCACCAGAGCCCCCGAAGGACGTGGACTCCCAGCACTGTAATGCCATCGGTCCCACTCCAGTCTGTTATTTGTCCCTCACGTGTGCATCAGAAACTGACAGAGAACTCCAGACTGTCCCTGGGGCTTCAGTTCAGCTCTCCAGATGTGGCCTATTTTACTATGATTTGCCCATCCTCCTCGAATCTATCTGAACCTCTGTTCGTACATCTGTCCATTCCTTTTCCTAGATCTCATCTCACCTTTTTTGCCTCTGCAGCTGGCCTCATTTCTCAGTCTTCTGCTCAGTGTCTGACTCTATAGCAGCAGCTTCCTCCCATACACTGTTTGTGCTCCCTACTGAGATGGTTTGTATATGCTCAGCCCAGGGAGTGGCACTATTAGAAGATTTGACCCTGTTGGAGTAGGTGTGTCACTGTGGGTGTGGGCTTTAAGTCCCTCCTAGCTGCTTGGAAGTCAGTATTATGCTAGCAGCCTTCAGATGAATATGTAGAACTCTCAGCTCCTCCTGCACCATATCTGACTGAATGCTGCCTTGTTCCTGCCTTGATGATAATGGACTGAATCTCCGAACCTGTAAGCCAGCCCCATTGAGTGAGTTGCATTGGTCATGGTGTCTGTTCACAGCAGTAAAACCCTAAGACAGAAGTTGGTACCAGGGACTGGGGTATTGCTGTGATAGGCCTGACTACGCTTTTGTTTGGAGGAATGTGGATTTGGGGACTTTGAAAAGCAGTGGAATGCTTAAAGTTGGGCTTAATGAGCTATCCTAGTAGGAGTGTGGAAGACTTTGTTAGTAAGTATGATTTGAACTATGCATACCTGGTCCAAGAGGTTTCAGTGGAGAAGAACTTCAGAATGTGGCCTAGAGACTGTCCTGGAACTCACTCTGTAGACCAGGCTGGCCTCGAACTCAGAAATCCATCTGCCTCTGCCTCCCAAGTGCTGGGATTAAAGGCGTGCGCCACCACCGCCCAGCTAGAGACTGTTTTTGTGGTATTTTGGTGAAGAACGTGGCTGCTTTTTGCCCTTGTCTGAAGAGTCTGCCTGAGGCTAAGGTGAAGAGACTTAGATTAATTGCATTGACAAAGAAAGTCTCAGAAATGCCCATCATAGACTTTGTTTTGTGAGTAAGTCTCATGAAGAGGATTTTAAACAAGTGTAGCAAGCTTAGAAAGGAAAAATATAAAATATATGGTTCAAGTATTAATAAGGTACCAGGTAGTGAAATGGAGCTGAATCCTGTGTTCAAGGAGATAACAAATTAAGGGAGTGGGACTTTGAGGCAAGATCCTAACCAGATAAATTTAGATCCAGATTAAAGGTGATACACACCTTTAATCCCAGGAGATAAAGCCTAGCAGATCTCTTGACTTCAAGGCCAGACTGAAACAGAGCAAGTTCTAGGTGAAGAAAAGTTTAAATCTAGGCATGTTGGTACACACTTTTAATCCCAGGAGACAGAGCCATGCAGATCTCTGAGTTCAAGATCAATCTATAGAGCAAGTGCCAGGATAGCCAATCTTAGGCAGTGAAGGAGTTGGAAAACAGAAAGATGGTGATATAATAAGGGTGGCCATGTTCCAGCCCCAGCAAGCACCAGAACAAGGCAGCTTAGTCCAGAGGGCTTTAGAGTCAAGAATAAAAGGGATTACTGGGACAATTGATACTGGTTAGTTGGAGCTTAGAAATTAGGCTCCTAGAGACGGTCCAGGGAGCTGGAGAGATGGTTCAGCAGTTAGGAATCTGGATGCTCTTCCTGAAGACAGGAGATCAACTCCAAGCATCCACATGGTGGCTCACAACCATCTGTTATACCAGTCCCAGGGGATCTGATGGCTTCTGTGGACACTTCATTCATGTGGTAGGCATACATCCATGTAGGCAAAGCACATAGAAAGTATAATAAAGATGGTTTGGATGTGGATGAAGGGAAGGCCGCTCAGTGGATGGTAAGCATTCTGACAGAGACAAAACTACATGACGGCTTCTGTTCTTCAAGGTCTCTCGGGAGACTCACTGAGCAGAAAGGGTTTACAGGAGAGATGAGGTCAAGTTTATTCAAAGTATATTCAAAGATATGCATGAGGTCTTGAGGGGTCTTGCACGACCCCTAGAGTTTGTGTTATAGGTGGCTGTTGAATGAAAAGAAATAAAAAGGAAAGAAAGGAAAGGACGTGGCTGCTCCTAGGCATGGTGAGGAAAAATTTATTGCAGATAAAAGGGAGAGCAGCCAGGCAGTGGTGGCGCATGCCTTTAATCCCAGCACTTGGGAGGCAGAGGCAGGTGGATTTCTGAGTTCGAGGCCAGCCTAGTCTACAGAGTGAGTTCTAGGACAGCCAGGGCTACACAGAGAAACCCCGTCTCAAAAAACAAAAACAAAAATAAACAAACAAACAAAAAACATACAAAGGAAATGGAAGGAATAATAATACCCTAAATGAGATAAGGTACTTACTATATTCCTGGAGTCCCTTCCTCAATTCAGTTCCTGGTAGATATTCACCGAAGAGTCTGTTGCTTTTCTGATTTGTAACTCAAAAGGTTAACCTTTTTCTTTTCTCCTTTCTACAGCTGCTTACATTCCTCCATTGCTGACCCTAACTCAGAAGATATTACTTTTCTCTCTATTTTACTCCAGACAGCATCTGCTAAGATTATGGCTTTCGAGTACTGTTGTCTCCCTTCCTCCCACCCCCCAACTAATGAAATGGACCTGGAGTGTCCTTCTGAGACTGGTTTGTTATTGTTTTGTTGTTGTTGTTGTTGGCTTTTCTTTTCTTCTTTTTCTTTTTTCTTTTTTTAAATCAAGAACACTCCAAGAACCTACAAATGGGAACCCCTTTTTCCGCAGCAATGTTTGGACACCCATATGTTCACTTCAGTTGTATGTGGGAGTTTCATAGAACCACTAAGAGGCATGGTGATCCGTCCACACACACTCACAACTCTATAAAACTCTATAGAGAGGAACAAAGAGCTTGCTCTTCAAGTTCTCCAAACACAGAGGATGGGACTTGTGGTGCTGCACACCCTCTTTCCGTTGCTGGCCTGCCCTGGCCCCAACTCAGGCCAGCACAGGTGAGTGCAGGGTGGAAAGTAAAGCGTCTTCTGCGGAGAGGAGGGAGGGCACCGGGCAGCAACAGCGCTGGGAAAGCTACGTCTAGGCTGTCACCCAACCAGACACCCCACCCCACCCAACCCCCACCCTACCCCCGTCTAGAGTTGGGGAGCCCCGCGCCCTAGCTCTCTTCCCAGTGGGTCCATCTGTCCCCGGGTTCACCTGGGTTGACCTCGCACCACCTCTAGGCTCACACTCCCTGCGGTATTTCACCACCAACTTGTTCGAACTTGGCTACCTCGGTTCACCGCCGTGGGCTACGTGGACAACACACAGATCGTGAGCTTCGACAGCGACTTGGCAGTCAGCGGGTAGAGCCGCAGGTGCCATTTATAGCGCAGGACCCTGAGCTTTTGGAGGAGCTGACACGGCAGGGGGATCTTAATACTTGGCCGAATGGAACTGTGGACCTGTGGACCCTGTTTGGCTACCATAGTCAGAGAAAGAATGGTGAGTGACCTACGGAAGGCTAGTCTACAGTCTCCACATATCCCTATGGGATAGATAGATAGATAGATAGATAGATAGATAGATAGATAGATAGATAGATAGATATAGATATACACACATATATATCCCTATGGAATATATATACATACACACATACACACACACACACACATATATATATATATATATATGGGTTGGTGAAGTTGCAAGTTCCTGCCATCCTGGAGAAGCCTGCAGAAATTTACTGTGGTTTCATTTTGCAGCCTATGAGTGGGGCTAATCTAGGACAAGGTGCTGACCTCTTTGGCTTCAACAGGGTCTCACACTGTCCATTGGCTATTCAGTTGTGACATAGGGCCAGACCATTGCCTCCTCCGTGGGTATAAGCACGTTGCTTATGAAGGCCAGGATTACATCTCTCTGACCGAGGACCTGCGCTCCTGGGTTGCGGTGGATACCGAGGAGGCTCAGATCACCAGGTGCAAGTGGGAGGCATCTGGTTTTGCTACATCATGGAGGTCTTTCTTGGAGGGCAGGTGCGTGAAGTGGCTTCTCAAACACCTGGATAAAGGAAAGGAGATGTTGCAGCGTGCACCTATGAGGAGTAGCTTCTATTGGCCCTTGAGCAGAGTTTATGGGAAGTTTATGGGAAGGAAAGACCAATTCTTAAGCCACCTATTGTGAAATATTGTCCCCCAGGCTCGGGGCACAGGGCTATTAATGTTTCAAAATCAGAATAGCTGTGATTACCCTCAATGGGAATTCTAGCCATTTACACTGTCCTCTGTTCCCCAATGACAAAGAATCCTACCTGCTGCACCTGGTCTACAGAGATGCTAGTGTATAAAGGAACTAGAAGGTCAATTGATGGCATGGGTGTAGTGGCTGACGCCTTTAATCCCACAATTGAAGAGGCAGAGGCAGGCAGATGAGTGAATTAGAGGCCAGCTTTGTCTACATAGCAAACTTCAGGATAGCCAGGATGGTGTGTGTGTGTGTGTGTGTGTGTGTGTGTGTGTGTGTGTGTGTGTGTGTGTGTGTGTGTTAATTGATTGAGTACATTGGTGGCACACTCCAGTGAGGTAGCTTTTGTGATTTTGTGAGTTGTCATTTATGGAGTGGGCTTTTCAGTGTTGTAGGTGTTTATGATATTAAGTAACTCCTCACTCATGTCTGTAAGTAGCCTTCGATACATTTATTGATGGACTTGGATGGAACCCTTCATTTGGTCTGTTGTTGGAAGTCCCTTCTGGGGGGGGGGGATAGATAGCTATCACAACTCTCCAGAGAAAGTAATAAACCACTCTGCACCTGAGTGGGACCAAAATGGCCTTGAAAGGATCAATTTCATGGCGTGGAAAGGCAGCCGAGAGTTACATTGCCCCTGGCGTGGATGATAGGGCTCACATCTGTGGCTGTTCCATCTGAAGGTGTGTGGATATCTATGCCAGGGATACCAGGGTGGTTGTCTTCCTCAACATGGCATGAGATCTATCAACCACAACACCAAGAGCAATTTCTGAAATAACACCTGTGGGGCAGGATCCTAAGCAGACAGTGACAGCAGTGTGAGCAGTGTGTGGCCTTTGCTCTGGGCAGTTGAGACTTGCAACTGGGCCTGAGCCATCTTCCCAGAAAGTCCTTGCCCCCCTAAGGGAAAAATTACAATGGGAAAAAGATATGCAACTGCTATTTTTTTTTCTAACTTCAAATTTGGAGTGGTAAGAGGAAAGGGGGAGAGTCAGAATTGAGGTACTGGCCTACTTTTTTTTTTTTTTTTTGGTTTTCCAAGACAGGGTTTCTCTGTGTAGCCCTGGCTGTCCTGGAACTTACTCTGTAGACCAGGTTGGCCTCGAACTCAGAAATCCACCTGCCTCTGCCTCCCAAGTGCTGGGATTAAAGGTGTGCGCCACCCCTGCCCAGTTTTTTTCTTTTTTTCTTTTTTCTTTTTTTTCTTTTTTTCTACCATTTCTTATGGCTGGATTGGTGGTGGTGAGGGAGGTGTAAAGGAAAGAGTAGAAATTAGATCTGTGCTCCTGGAGTCCAAAGACTTAGAAACTGTGGTAAGAATAAGACAGTAAAGAAAAAGAAAGTGAAGTAGAAGTAATAGAATAGCCCTCAGGTCAAGCATTAATTCAGAGAAAACCCTATGACTCAGCATGCATAGGGAGCCTTACTAGTGACTAGGTGCCAGGAAACCTTGGTAATCAGGAGTCTTCTGCCTCTGAACTTCTTGAAACAAAAATTTTAAAAAATTAAATAGCCCCTACGCAGGGCTCTTGAGGCTGTGGGATATGGATGCAGATGGGATCTGAGTCATGTAGCAGTAGAGAAATTGAGTGCTGTCAGTGCTCATTCCTCTATGAAACAAAGGCTGCATAGTCTGAGGCAAAAGGAAGGAATTGCCAGCATTGGGCCGGCAAGATGTTTCCATGTTTGGTGCCTAACAACCTGTGTTTGGAACCCTGAGCACACATGGTAGAAGGAGAGAACAAGTTGTCTTTTGACCTTTGGATGTGTGCTGCACATGTATAGGTGCACACACACACACACACACACACACACGCTCACGCGTGCACACGCACACTTAATCTCTCTCTCTCTCTCTCTCTCTCTCTCTCTCTCTCTCTCTCTCTCTTTCTCTCTCTCGTATTCCCCCTCCCCCATATTTGAATGTTTGGTTTTCAGAGTGGACTGTGTAGGAAGGATTAGGTGTGTGCCCATGTTGGAGGAGTATGTCACTGGTGGTGGGCTTTGAGAGTTCAAAAGATTTCGAGTTAGCTTGCTCCCTTCCTTTTGTACGTGGCCTTGGTCATGGCGTCTTGTCACAGCAATTGGACAGCACTAAGACATTTGCCATTGGTGCCTTGTCTGGGATGAACAGATACTTGCACATGCCTCTCCAGAAAGTTACCAAGCACTCTTTTCTCATTGGTCTGGAGCAGAGGGAGCCTCCCAGATTTCTAGATCCCACAGGATCCACATACTTTCAAGGACTGTATTAGTTGCTTCTCTCATCCCTTTGAGAAAGTATCTGAAGAGAAGCACCTCCAGGGAGGAGGAACATATTGTGGTTCTCCAACCAACAGCTAACAATTCATAGGGGAGCACATAGGGGTGGGAGTAGCTCAGGGCCATGGCCTGGAACCTTGCTCACCTGTGGACAGACCAGGAAGCTGAGGACAACTAGAAACAGCCTATAACTCTCAAGGCCCACCTCCCAGGAACCAACTCCCTTCAGCTACTGCATCCTAAATATTCCACTAGAATCATCTGCATCACCAGATGCCGCACTCTCTCACGCGGGGAGGAATGTAGGCGTGGGCGGGTCCCCTGGCTCCTGTTCAGAGTGCAAGTGAAAAGAGCCCTGGCCGCTTTTGGCGCTTTTCCTTCAGCGTTCGGTTCCAGCTATCTCTGTGACACCTGCCTGTGGGCCAGATCCGGGTGGCTAATTGGGCCAGATCCAGGCGGCTAGAGGTGAGGTGAGCCTCGGGTGATCTCCAGGGCCCGATGTTGTGGCTGTCGGCCGCCTCACCGCCCGAGCCGAGCCGCCTCTGCAGAAGCCGGCCCCAGCTGCTTGGCCGAGGTGCAGGGAGGGGGCGAGGATAGAGATTAGCCGGGGGCATTCTCCAGCTCTGTTGTGCTCAGAGCACTCTCCGCCCTGCGCCAAGTCTTGACCATAGCGCACTTCCTGCGGTGCCCGCCGCGGTTAAGAGCACTCCGCTGCCATAGAGTGGGTCTCCTCGAGAGTCCAAGTGTCACAGCCCCTTAGACAAAGTTCTCTGACGCCAAAATAGTTTTCATCTTTATTTGTTCTGGGCAGCGCTCACAGGCAGGCAGGTGGAGGAGGAGGGGAGAGAGAGAGAGAGAGCTACTAGGGTCAGGGTGCTCTATTTATATTGTTCTGGGAGGAAACAGGGGTTTGGTAGCCAATACTTTCCATTGGCCCAGCTTTTGATGCTTCATTTGCTTTGCCCGAGACTCAGGGTTGCTTTCTATGTGACGGGTCTCACACAAGTCTCACACGCCAGGCCTCTCTCTATACAGGGGTTGTAAGAGCTATGGCAGTCTTCCGGGAGCCTTGGCCAGAAGCATGAATTCTGGTCCCTCATGGAGGTTCCACTGTTTGTGGATTTTCCACTGGGTCTCCCAGGGCTTCCAGCCTATGCTCAACTGGAAGTTAGACTGCCTGTCACAGATCACTGCCCCACAGCTCCCCCTTTTTCTTTTATAAGGGAGAGGTATCATCAGAATAACTGTCTCCCACATTGGGAACAGTTTGATATTGAACCAAGACCTGATTGGTGGTGAACTTTGCAATGCTACTCATCTGTTGCTTTAGAAACTGGATGAGGCAAGGTGCTAAGAGAAGCAAGGTCCCAATAGCTAGTATGGGACCAAGGAGGGAAGAAGCCAAGCTACCAGTGGGTTGGAGTACCAAGAAGAAGGGGTGTTTGGGGTATAGCATGCCCAGAGTTTCCCTTGAAGCTCTTTAAGTATGTGTACATCTTGTTCTACAAGCCCAGATTCATTGACATAGAAGCAACATTCCTCCCCCAACAACACACAAGTCCCTCCCTGTTCTGCAGTCAACAAGTCCAGGGCTCTCCGGTTTTGGAGAACAACTCTTGCTAAGGAGGTTATCTGGCGTTGAAGAGATTCAAGGCTGTCTGCGGTGGAAGCCATCGCCTGATCAAGCTTGTCTTGGAAGTCGCTGGCCAGATGTTGTGTTTGGACAAGGGCTGCTCCAGTGGTTCCTGTTGCACCCAGTGAGACAGCAAGGCCTAGTCCGATGAGCAGAGGGATGAAGATTTCTCCCTTCTTTTGGCTTCCTCCCATTTGTAAAGTGAGTTCTTCCGGTTTGTAGAGATAGACCTGGGGGACAATTATCACAGGGGTGCAGGAGCCTTGAAAAGAGGGGTTAATACAGGCACTGGTAGTGCCTTCACACCAGAGGAGGGCAGGAGAGTTAATGCACACTGATTTAGTGATGGTAATATCATGGACACACGTAAGGTGGGGTTTTGTGGAGGGTCCTATAAGGCAAAGAGGGGGCGCAGGTCAAAGAGGTGAATGTCCTGTGCTTTTCTGGTGGGTAGGGATCCCTGAAGGTCGTGAAGGGAAATGTTAACAGGAACAGCTGTTAATAATGGTTGAGAGAGAGAGGCACAGAAAAAGCACTGGGAGGAGTTGGGGTGGATGGTTAGGGGAAGGAGGTCAGCTGTATATTGGATGTATTGTGGCCAGGAGAGGGTAACTTGGAGATCCTTCTGAGATTGAATTTCCTGTCGGATTACATTAGCATGAGTGAAGACTGATTTGGAGGCAGGAACAAGTTCATGGGAGATGTGCAGTTCAACTATCGGGTATTTGGCATATCCATTGGGGTAAAGTTTACCCATGACTCTGGTTAGCCAACGATCATTCCAGAGATCACTGATAGCTGAAAATGAGTTTTTAGGTTAGCAAGCATGATGCCACCATGACTGGTGGATTCCATCCTGCAGCTCCAGTATCTGCAACCTCCATATGTGGAGACTTCCTGGAGACATTCGCCTGTTTTTCAGTAGGGGAAGCAAAGAAAAGGACTGGGAGTAGTGGAGATAGAGTCCGGATGTAGAGGGATCTCAATCTCAGTTCGGCATCCTTCAAGTGGACAGTCTTGGGTCCCTATAACCTTGTTGTGTCCGTTGTAGGTTTCCCTAGCATAGAATCTCCAGTGGTAGGTATTGGGGAGGTTAGGGAGAGGCTGGGCAGTAGCAGAGTTAGCATGAAGAATGACAAAAACAGCCAAGAGAACAGAGGAAAGCGGGGCTTGTGGATGGCACATGGCCTGGGCAGCAGTTATCAGGTCATGGATGTCCTTCCAGGAGATCTTCTGGTTGTGGCGATTCCTCAGCTTCCTCTTCCTCTTCC
>CM052720.1:45916839-45994527 GCA_028551405.1 Uromys caudimaculatus | reverse complement strand
TGGTCCTGTGGAAAGACACAAACAAACCCCCTCCCAGTTGTAAGGAGAGGGTCTGGTCCCTTCCAAATTCCATCCAGAGGATCTCACCATCGTACTAGGATTGAGGGGGTTAATTTTGGTGTGTGCCAATGGAGGGAGATAGGAGGGTGTTTGGAGCCTCTGTAGATGTTAAATATGTTTAGGGTAGTCAGAGCCATCATTAATTGTACATTAGGGGGATAGGTGGTTGTCTTTTGCTTTAGGAGTTGGGCCTTTAGGGTTTGATGTGTTCTTTCTACTATTCCTTGGCCCTGAGGGTTGTGGGGAATTCCTGTATGATGGGCTATTTCCCAGCGTGTACAGAAGGTTTTAAATTGAGAGCTGGTGAATGCAGGGCCATTATCAGTTTTTATCTGTTGAGGAATGCCCATGATGGCAAAGGTGGAAAGCATATGGTAAATTAATCTTTTTGAGCTTTCACCTGTTTGGGCTATAGCCCATATAAAATGGGAGTACGTATATATGGTGACAAAAACATATTTCTGTCTACCAAATTGGGGATATGGGTGACGTCAATTTGCCATAAGGCATTGGACTTAAGGCCTTGGGGATTGGTGCCCATCATTTGTAAAGCTGGGGTGGTAATGAGGGATGCACAAGAGAAGCATGTCTTTATTATCCTTTGGAGTTGAGTGAGAGGGATGTAGGGGAAGCAGGCATGAAGCCCCTTTACGTTTGTGTGTGTGCATGAGTGAAATTGGCCTGCTTGTTCCGTGGAGGCCATGAATATCCCTGTTGAAGCAGTTTGGTCAGCGAGTGTATTTCCCTCAGATATAGGGCCTGGTAGAGGATTGTGAGATCGGACATGTTGGATATAGATGGGGGGCCCTTTCCTGTAGGAGGTTGGAGACCTGTATAAGTAGAGGGGAAAGTGGGTTGGCATCTAGTTTGACGAAGGACCTTGACAACCAGGGAAGCAAATTGACAGCATATACACTGTCTGAGAATAGTTTAAGGGGACCCTTGACTTCTCTTAGGGCTAGATGGCATATAATTCTTTATATTGGGGGGAGTGATGGGGCAGCTCTTCAAATTGGAGGATAGGGGGTTCATCCTCAGGTAAATAGTATATTACTGCCACAGCTCCCCTCTTTCCTCCATTAGTAAATATTGAGGGGGCTCCTGTTATGGGCTCTTTTGAGAATCGTTTGGGGGGCAGTCACCACAACAGAGGGAGGGCTGAGGTCCATTTTTCATTGGATAGTGATTGTCAATCTGTCCTGTAAACCCTATTAAGCTAATAGCAAAGCAGGAGTGATTTTTAATTAGCCATTGGATGTCAGAGAAGGAGAAGGGGGTGACAAGAATGTCAGGTTCTTTCCCTAGGGTTTGTAGAGCTCTATCCTTGCCATTTTTAATCATATAAGCGAGTGCATCCACCTCATTTAAGATTCGGGTTGCACCACCCATTGGGGTGTGGAGCCATTCTAGTACCCCTTGAGATTGGTAAAGGGCTCCCACAAGTATAGGGGAGGAGTTAAAGATAAGGAGCTGTATAGGTATTGTTGGGTAATACCTAGCAAGAGCCATATCTTTTAGGGCTTTATTAACAGAATTTAGAGCTTGAACTGCTTTTGGGGACAGTGTTCTTGGGGAGGAGGGACTTTTGTCTCCTTTTAGGAGGTTGGAGAGGGGTTGAAGGGTGCTTGTGGGAAGGGGGAACCAGGGCTGAAGCCAACTGAGGTTGCCCAAAAAGCTCTGGAGAGAGGCAAGAGTTAATTTTTGAGGGAAGGAAAGGGTGGGTTTGAGGGGGCATATTGAGGTAAGGGAGATCTCTGTTCCTAAAAATGCAATGGGCAGAATTAGTCGGATTTTATGAGGGGCTATTTTGAATCCTAGGGCAGATAGGGAAGGTATTAGCTGGTCCTTAAGTTGGGAAGGGGAGGTAGAAGGGTCCCCCCAAGCCAGGACGTCATCCATGTAATGATAAATATTGAGTCCCCTTTTTAAATGGGGTTTCAACGCAGTGGCTACAGCCTCCTGACAAATGGTTGGACTGTTAGCCATTCCCTGTGGGAGGACAGTCCATTCGTATCATGAGGCTGGGCCGGAATTGTTAATGGGGGGTACTGAGAATGCAAAACATTCACAGTCTCTGGGATGGAGAGGGATGGAGAAAAAACAATCTTTTATGTCTATTGCCAATAAGGGTACATTGGCAGGGATGACTGAGATGTGGGGTAGCCCTCTTTGTGGGGAGCCCCAGACTCGCATGGTCTTGTTGATTGCCCTCAAATCTTGTAATAATCTCCGTCACCCCTGAGCTCTTTTTTATAGCAAATACAGGGGTGTTCCATGGACTGCAGGGGGGGCGGATGTGCTGCAGCAATAGCTGTTCTTCTACCAGTTGGGTGAGGGCTCTAAGTTTCTCCCTTGATAGAGGCCACTGTGGAACCCAGACAGCTTCATTGGAGAGCCAATCAAGGCGGGGAGTATTAAATTTAACAGTGGCCCCTAGAATTGGGGGTGATTTGGAGGAGGATATTTATGATCTCCTTGGATATTATTTTCTTTATGGGTAATATCCCCCATTGTAATGTGGTCTCTTTCTGGTTGGGTTGCAAGCACCACCTCCAGGACCTGTAAGATATCTCTCCCTAGGAGATTGGTGGTCACCTGAGCCACTAGGGGGCGTGTGAGGCCAGTAGCCCCATCTGGATCTCCACCTGTAGGCCTGTTTGGTGATAAATGTGTGGGAGATGCCTCCTATGCCTAGAAGCTGAGGCCCAGGGATTAGTTGCCAGTCACGTGGGATCTCTTGCTGTCTTAAAATTGTCCTGTCTGCTCCCGTATCAATAAGACATTCGAATGGTTTATTATCTATCTTAATAGTTAGTTTTGGATGGAAATCTTTTGAAATGCTGGACACCCACAAGGCTTCTATGGGGGTATCTGTCCCTCTTACTGTCGGGGCTGAGGGCTGCCCCGTTTGAAGTTTAAAGGTTTTAGTGGCCTACCATCTTTATCGTGCATAGTAGTACAATGCCTTCTCCAGTGGAAACCTTTTTTGCAGCGGGGGCAGATATACTTAGGGGGGTTAGAGGCTGTTATGGGTGGGGAGTTTTGTGGGCACTCATTCTTCCAATGCCCTGCCTTTCCACAATTGAAGCAGATTCCTTCTGTTTTTACTGCTGCTATAAATGTCTGAGTCATAGATGCTGTCTGGTGTGATGCTGTCCCTATATCTCAAGTAGCTACAATTCACCTGTTGTGATGCTCTTCCCGGAGACCTTGGCAAGCCAGTCTGGATTCAGAAGTCATACCTTCCTAGACATTTGTCTTAAGAAGGAAGTCTCGGGCTGTTGTGTTATGAATTTTTCTTTCTAGACTCATTTTGGTTCTAAGAATAAAATCAGATAAAGATTCTCCCGGCTTTTGATGGAGAGAGAGCAGGGAAGAGGCAGGATCTTGTGACCCTGAGGGCGGGGTCAGTCTGTCCCAGGCCCGAGTCGCACATAATTTGACTTGTTCGTAATAACCTGGAGGCTGATTGGCTAGCTTAGCCCCAGTAGAGAACTCTTCCTGGCCAAAGAGTTCATTAAAACCCCACGGGGCGTCGACTCTGTCCTGGTTCTGTCTCACTTGTTGATGGCATTCATCTCTAAATAAGGCTTCCCACTCTAAAAACATTGGGCCTGGAAGGGAAGACCGGCAAATATCTCTCCAGACTTGAGGGGTGTTTAAGTTGGCAACATGGCTCTGTGGGAGCGAGTTCATCCAGGGTGCATGGATGCCCTCTTCTTTTACTGTCTGTCTGAGTTCTTTTAAGTCTGAGGCTTGGAGTGGGTACCAATTGAGTGGTTTAGTTTGACTGGGGTTGATATTAACTGGGAATGCTTGAGCATTATGGTTTTCTAGCTCCGTATCAGACTGTTGAGCAGCATGGGGGGTGTGGCTAGCTTTTGTAAGGGAGTCTAGGACATTACAAAGCTGCTGGATGGTTGAAGGTGGAGGATAAGAGGCTGCTAGTTTTACAGGTCTCTGCCTTGGAGAAGGGGGAGGAGAGAAATCCCTCTCAGGTCGGATGGGGGGAGGTGCTATAGGGGGAGAGGCGGGCAGAAGCTCCTCTGTTTTGTTCATGGAGCCTTGTCCTTGAGTCGGAGTGGGAGGGGCTGGAGGGGCTGGATGAGCAGAGGTTTGTTTAGTGTTTCCTCCAGGGCATAAGGGGGAAGGGGTGGGTAAATGGATTTTATCTCTCTTATTAATTGGGTAAGGGCTGCTAGCTCTGAGATGGGGTTGGTCTTATGTCCTTGGTTTTGGGGTTCATCTGATTGAGGAGGCTCAGGAGCCGCGTTGCCATCGGCCTGTCCTGATTTAGGCGACTGGCCTATGCATTGTCGAATCGCAGCTAAGATTGGCAGAAAATCACAGGAGGGTGGTTTTCCTTTTTGGGTATTTCTGCTTTTAATGAGAGAAGCTACTCAGGCCCATGAGTCTGGGCTATAAATGTTATCATTGGCCATGTTTGGCTCTATCTTAAGGACTTCTTCCCAAAACCAGGAGGCTTGTTTTTTGGCTACTTTTATTCCATAGGATTTTAGAAGGGCCCAAATTTCCCTGGCCTGGGGAGATTTTTTGTGTGATTGTGAGCTACCCATGACAGAAAAGAGAAGAAACGCTTTGCCCAAGGGGAACGTTCCCTCGACCAATTGACCTTGGGGGATTCCACAATGATTCAAAACGTTAAGCCTTTCTGCAGATTTAAGATCTGGCGACCGCTCTAATAAGCCTTTACATGGTCACTGCGTTACCAGTTTTTTGTTTTTTGTTTTTGTTTTTAAGATGAGTTAGACTGGTAGCCTTGCCAACGCCCACTGGGCCGTGGGAATCTGGACAGGGGATAGGGGAACCTTTAGCCAACACCAGAGAGTAGCTCTGGCCAGAAGACCTCAATTGTCCCCCTAGCTTGTCTGGATTCACGCGATGGTGCCGGTTGAAAACACAGCAGGAAAGGATAGGTTTGATCCTGGGGGGAGTTTACCCTTCGTCGGATTCTGTTCAGAGTAGTTAGATCGCCATTTGAGCCCCACATTGGTGGCACCAGTTGCTGCACTCTCTCACTCGGGGAGGAATGCAGGCATGGGCAGGTCTCCTGGCTCTGGTTCGGAGTGCAAGTGAATAGAGTGCTGGCCGCTTTTGGCGCTTTTCCTTCAGCGCTAGGTTCCAGCAATCTCTGTGAGACCTGCCTGCGGGCGCGCGGGGCGCGAAGGCCCAAGCTGCCACCGCCACTGAAGCTGCCCCCAGCTGCTTGGCCATGCTGCAGGGAGGGGTCTCAGATAGAGATTAGCCGCGGGTGCTCTCCAGCTCTGTTGTGCTCAGAGCACTCGCCACCCCACACCAAGTCTTGACCAAGTCTTGACCATAGTGCACTTCCCACAGTGCCCGCCGCCATTAAGAGTGCTCCGCCGCCATAGAGTGGGTCTCCTCAAGAGCCCAAGTGTCACAGCCCCTTAGACAAAGTTCTCCGACACCAAAATATTCGTTCTGGATGGCGGGCAGTGCTCACGGGACAGGCGGGTGGAGGAGGAGGGGAGAGAGAGGGAGAGAGCTACTCAGGTCAGGGTGCTCTATTTATATTGTTCTGGGAGGAGACAGGGGTTTGGTAGCCAATACTTTCCATTGGCCCAGCTTTTGGTGCCTCATTTGCTTTGCCCAAGACTCAGGGTTGCTTTCTATGTGACAGGTCTCACACAAGTCTCACACGCCAGGCCTCTCTCTATACAGGGGTTGTGAGAGCTATGGCAGTCTTCGGGGAGCCTTGACCAGAAGCATGAATTCTGGTCCCTCATGGAGGTTCCACTGTCCATGGATTTTCCACCGGGTCTCCCAGGGCTTCCAGCCTATGCTCAACCGGGCGTTAGATTGCCTGTCACAGATCACTGCCCCACAACCAGATACAAAGCATCAAACACCTGAGCCATGGAAAACATTTTACATTCAAAGCACTATAGCGACTCCATCTTTTCAGGGATGAAGGAACACCAACTCTGAAGAGTGAGTGCCAGTTCCTTTTTATGCCTGTTCCTTTTCAGGCCCTGTTTCTGCCACTGTTCACAGATCAGGAATAGATCCAAGGAATAGATATTTCTACATCCTAAGTCCATGCTGTTTAAGAGATGCTCTCTAAATTTTCAACCCAACTATGAGGATCATCACATGACCAATGCTCAAATGGTCCTCAGGATAAAACAGAAGGTTGTTCTCCTCTGATCTTCTCCTCAGACCCCCCCCCCCAAACAAATGTGGCCCATCACCCTAGACTTGAAGGTGATGTCACCCTGAGGTGCTGGTCCTTGGACTTCTATCCTGCTGACATCACCCTGACCTGGCAGAAGGATAAGGAGGACCTGACCCAGGACATGGAGCTTGTGGAGACCAGGCCTGTAGGGGATGGAACCTTCCAGAAGTGGGCAGCTGTGGTGGTGCCTTCAGGAGAAGAGCATAGATACACATGTCATGTGCTGCATGAGGGGCTGCCTGAGCCCCTCATCCTGAAATGGGGTAAAAGGGTCTATGTGTAGGCACAGAGTCTGTCCTTTGGGAAAGCAGGAGTCCTTCTGCAGACCTTGAGCATTGCCAAGGTCCCTCACTTCTATCCTCCCCCTACCCTCTTTCTCCCAAAGCCTTTTCCCTCCCCCTCTCTCTCCCAGAGCCTTTTCCCTCCCCCACTACTCCCAACAAGGGGATCATTGCTGGTCTGGTTCTCCTTGGAGTTTTGGTCACTGGAGCTGTGGCTGCCATTGTGATGAGGAGGAAGAGTGCAGGTAAAGATGGTATTTGAGATTTGGGTCTTACTAAGAAATTCCAAGGCTTGGATACAAATATACCCATCTTCTGTTTTGTTACTATAAAGTGTATCCATTCATGTGTTTTAGCCACTTAGGGACTGGTTTTTTTGTGTGTGTTTTGTTTTGTTTTGTTTTGTTTTGTTTTGTTTTGTTTTGTTTTTAACTAACTTTGTAAGGAACACCTGGGAATAAAGGACTGGGGTTTGGTGATGTGGACACAAATCTGAGGCAGAGTCTCCATGAGGAGGGAACGGGCCTCTGGGAGGGCACTCCATCTTTTTCCTGTACAAATCCTTTTCTCATGTTTCCTGACCCTGTTCCGGGTCTGTCTGCAACCATACCCCTGGAATATTGCCTGAGGTCTAGGACTAGGAGTTTCCCCTGGAACAAAATGGTTCTGCATCTTTTTCTCTGCCTTCATCCACCCAGAGCTGGAAAAAGGATGTTAACTTTATCATTTTTATCATTTTATTTCCACCCCTTGACCTCAAGTACCAGCCAGCACTGAAAGTCTAAAAAGGAAACAGAGACCTAGTCCCTCTATCATTCAGTCAAACATCCCAGGAGCTGGGCACAGCCTGAGTCCTTGGCTCCATGATGGCAGGATCCCTGTATTTTGCATAGGACCTGGTGTTGTTTGGCTTTTGTGTTCTGTCCCTAGATATGAAGACTCAAGCTTGGGGTTTTGGATTTTTCTAAAATAAAAGAATCTGTAAGCCTCTAATGTCCCATATAAAAATTCACTATGTTTAAACTATAAGAATTTAGATTCCATTATTTGTGTCTGTAAGTCGGAATCAGTCTAGGGAATTTTCAGATAGCAACCCTGCAGGTGATCATAGACTACCAGGGCCAATTCTCAAGTCCTAGAGGCAGGCAACACCATGAGGTGGATGGCCATTCCCCAACATTATGGATCAGCATCCATCTGCGCTTCCTTCCCCATAGAGTTCTCCTAAAGAGAAAGCTCTTAAGTACTTAACTTCAGGGGCGGGAGAGATGGCTCAGAGGTTAAGAGCACTGACTGCTCTTCCAGAGGTCCTGAGTTCAATTCCCAGCAACCACATGGTGGCTCACAATCTGTAATGGGATCTGATGCCCTCTTCTGGTGTGTCTGAAGATGGCTACAGTGTAATCATATATATAAAATAAATAAATAAATCTTAAAATAAATAAATATTTTTTAAAAAACTTTAGTCTTTGTGAGTCATTCATTGATGCCATACTTCCACCAGTCATACACACACACACACACACACACACACACACACACTCATACATGGACAGGTGGCTAACCTTACCTTCAGGTATGTGCCTCCAGACATAGATTTGATCTGAATTTCTTTTTGGTTTTTTTTGCTTTGTTTTGTTTTGTTTTGTTTTTCGAGACAGAGTTTCTCTGTGTAGCCCTGGCTGTCCTGGAACTCACTCTGTAGACCAGGCTGGCCTCGAACTCAGAAATCCACCTGCCTCTGCCTCCCAAGTGCTGGGATTAAGGGCGTGCACCACCACTGCCCAGTTGATCTGAATTTCTTAAAACACGAGATATATATTTTTCATACACATAAGCCTTAGCCATTCATGACTAACTCAGGAATGGAATGTTGGTTTAATGGGGTTTGGAGAAATGTGTTTAGATTTTTTTTCTTTTCTGTTTAGTCTTATACTAATGTATGTTCTTGTCTCTCTCTGAAAATGTATTGCCATTTGCTTACTGGTTTGGTTTTTCTTTCCTCAGCTACCAACTTCAGTGCGAAACTTCTCTTTTTTTTTTTTTTCCGAGACAGGGTTTCTCTGTATAGCTCTGGCTGTCCTGGAACTCACTCTGTAGACCAGGCTGGCCTCGAACTCAGAAATACGCCTGCTTCTGCCTCCCAAGTGCTGGGATTAAAGGCGTGCACCACCACTGCCCAACGGTGTGAAACTTCTAAAGGAACTTCGGATAGGGGAAGCGACAGAGTCTAGGAACTGCCACTTCAAAATACGGGTTTCTGGCATGGAGATTATTTTGAGTAAAGAAATTTAGTAGCAAAGGCTTTACTCTGCTATCCACTAACAAGCATAATATTCTGACCCACCAAAACAGAAAAAAAAATAAAAATAAAAATAAAACCTCTCTGGTCCCCTTTCTCAGTTTTATTAAGTGACTGTTATAGAGGAAACCCTGTCCGCATCCCAGACGGACTTTTGCTGCATAACCATTATCATTGACTTCAGTCCCATTCGTTGTTCCAAAGAGTAATCTTTGAACAGTCTGTTTTCTGGACCCTATATAGGTCATTGATGTTCTCCCAGTCCACTGACCTACTTGAAAAATCAGACCATCTCCTGACAATTTGCATTCTTCTTGTACCCAGAAAGGGCTATCGAAGCTTTTATATAACCCATGCTATTCTTTAAGTCTCAGCAACCTGCCCCCCCCACCCCAGCCTCTTAAACGGTGTGAATGAAGGCATGTGCCACTAAGTCCAACGAAGAACGGTCGTTCTCGAAGCCCAGTAAAACCAAGAAGTTACTTAGATACTTTCACGGGATTCATGAAGCCAAAATAAAAAGCTTCTGGAATTTACTTGCCGTATTTACTGTATTGTGCTTAATTGTCTGTTGACAGCTTAGTATGAATAAACAAAACTAGTTAGGAGTTATTACAGTCTTCACCACCACTCACTTGCAGGATAAGAGGAAGCTACACTTGTAAAATGTCTTTTAAAATTTTAAGACAGAGTCCCCAGGGGCTGGAGAGGTGGTTAAGAGTGCTTGCGGATCTCATAGGTGACCCCAATTTGGTTCCCAGCACCCAGGACTCCCAGTTCACAATTTCTTGTAACTCTCAGGGAATCTGACCCCCTCTTCTGGCCTCCACAGGTATTCTCATATTCTTGATATACACTCACACAACCTTACACATATACACATGAATAAAAATAAAGTTTAACACGTCAGTTTCATGTAGTTCACACTGGCCTCGAAGTCAGGTCAAACCTTCTGCCTCAGCACAGCCTCCTAAGTGCTGGGTGTCAGGATCAGCTATCACTAACCACTTAAGATACAGGGTGGGGAAGGGGGGGTGAAGATTGTTACTATTTTGGTGAGAGTGTGTGTGTGTGTGTGTGTGTGTGTGGTTTCTGGTTGGGTGGGTTTGGTTTTTGGTTTTTGAGACATGTTTTTTCTGTGTATCCCTGGCTGTCCTGGAACTCACTTTATAGACCAGAGATCCTCAAACTCCGATCTACCTGCCCCTGACTTTCAAGAGCTGGAACTAAAAAGAGTGTGCCATCACCTCCTGGCTTTAGTTTCAGTTTTTAGCATGGTAAATGTCATTAAATATAACATATATTTAAAACCCTTGGAAGTCCTCAATGATGTGTAAGCACAAACAAGAGATCCTGAATCCAAAACATTCAGAATCTTATATGACATCGTTTCTGAACAGGATTTAGAGAGCTGTTAAAAATAAACCAAAAAACAAAACAAAACAAAACAAAAACAAAAAAAAAAAAAAGAAAGAAAGAAAGAAAAGAAAGAGCACCAACTACAGGAGGACGTGGTCTTCCTTTTTTTTTTTTTTTTTTTTTTTTTTTTTTTTTTTTTTTTTTTTTTTTGGTTTTCTGAGACAGGGTTTCTCTGTGTAGCCCTGGCTGTCCTGGAACTCACTCTGCAGACCAGGCTGGCCTCAAACTCAGAAATCCGCCTGCCTCTGCCTCCCGAGTGCTGGGATTAAAGGCGTGCCCCGCCACTGCCCGGCGGAAGTGGTCTTCCTAAGTCCCTGGTTTGAGGTTTTGTCTTCAAGGTGTCTGAGGTAGGGGAAAGACATGTACTGGGGATTCCTCCTCACTTACCACCTGTGTCAGCAGTCTGGTGCTTTCATCTGGACGCAAATTTTCACTCCCACTGCATGTCCAAATTCTGGAGAAAAGCACTCACAGTCACTGTGTATCTCCGCACAACCCACAGCGCTATAAACTCCACAGAGAGGAACAGAGTCACAGTACCTCCAGATTTTCCCCACACAAAAGATGGGGGCTACAGCGCCATGTGCCACCCTCCTGCTGCTCTCAGCATTCCTGGCTCTGACCCAGACCAAGACCCAAAGCCTTGCAGGTGAGTGTGGGTCTGGAGGGAAACAGCCTCTGCCTGAAGGAGCGAGAAGGCGCTCCTGGAAGCCGGTTCTCCTCATCACCCAGTTAGACCCTCTGCCTGGGGTCCTGAGAAGAAGATCAAGGTCTCACCTTGCACTGCCTGCAGGCTCACACTCGCTGCGGTACTGAGTAACCACAGCCTTGTTTCGACCAGGTCTTCGAGAACTCCAAGTCATCGCTGTTGCCTATGTGGACTACACGCAATTCCTGCGTTTCGACAGTGATACGGCTACTAGGATGGAGCCACGCGCACCATGGGTGAATCAATGAGGTTGGGGCATTGGGCATTGGAGAGGAGTCTGGAGAGTTATTCAGACAAGGCTCGAGAAAACCTGCGATTTGCAATCCGGATCTATAACCAGAGCGATAACGGTGAGTGATCCCTACGAGTCCCCACAGGCCCAGGTCCTAGATTCGGTGCAAAACTGTAGGCCCGCAGAGAGTCTGGACCCAGGAGAGCATAGGACAAATATCTGGTTTCCAGAAATTCTGTAGAGGAGCAGGCCCCCTCTGAGCGGTGCTGACTTTGAGGGTGGCCGCAGGCTCTCATACCTTCCAGTGTTTAATTGGTTGCGACATGGGGCCAGACCGACGCCTCCTCCATGGGCACTATAGACATGCCTTTGATGACCAAGATTACATCAACCTGAACTTGGACCTGAGAACACGGACTGTGGCAGATATGACAGCTCAGAGCACCCAGCGACAGTGGGAGGCAGATGGTGTAGCAGCATACATGAGCAGCTTTTTGGAGGGCACAACTTTAAACTTTCTATCAACTGTCTTAGCTTCTTAATTTTTTTTTTTTTTTTTTTTTTTGGTTTTTCGAAACAGGGTTTCTCTGTATAGCCCTGGCTGTCCTGGAACTCACTCCATAGACCAGGCTGGCCTTGAACTCAGAAATCTGCCTGTCTCTGCCTCCCAAGTGCTAGGATTAAAGGCGTGTGCCACCACTGCCCAGCTGCTTCTTAACTTCTTAAAAGTATTTGAATCAAATCACAAATTCTATAAAATCAGTAATTCATCTAAATAGCAGTCATTCATGAAAGTTTGTCTTCATGTTGATCTGTAGGAAATTTGCCCAACAGAGTGGGCAAGTACCCAGGAACCCATCATAACAGATTATAGACAGAAAGGGTCTTTCTTTGCCCAATCATGCTATGCCAGAAAAACGAGGAATACTGCAATGACAAACATGAGAAGGCAAATCAGCAGCAGCAGAAATCAGCAATCCTGGGACGAAGTCCTGAGACCATGTCTTTCCAGGATATTCCCATGGCAGCTGTGCAAATGGTGGGCCATCTCCAGTGGCTGCCCACTACACCTCCTCCTGCATGGTGTCTGCCATTATATCTTTACAATTGCATTTACACACTTTAAGACACTCTTAGACATTTATAACTTGCATTTACATATCTTAAAACTTTTTTTTAATACCCTTACAACTTAAGTTTTTGTATCCTCAGATCTTACATAGATATTACACTTTTGAAAGGGCTCCTGTCAACAGTAGAAGTGTGTCACATTTGGCGGCTGGGGATGCATGGTTGCTGGCACTGAGTAGCTGAAGCAGGCTGAGCACAAACCTGGTTCCTAACACTTCCTACATACTACTTTAAGAAAAAAGAAACGGGCTAAAGAGATGGTTCAGCAGTTAAGAGTATTGGCTGCTCTTGTAGAATGTCTTTGTTCAATTCCCAGCACCATACAGTGGTTCATAACCATTTGCAACTCTAGTTCCAGGAGATTTGGTGACCTCTTCTAGCCCTTTTGGGTACCAGGCACACATGGTGCACAGACATACATGCAGCAAAACACTCATATACATAAAATTAAAAGAAATAAAAAGTATGAATAAGGCAAACGATGCAAACAGACCAGGTAATTAGTTTGTAGCATATAGTTCTACACACCTTCAGGGATGAATTAAAACATGAAAAGAAAAAATGTCAGTCGTTAGTAAAATTCCATTGTGATAAAGTAACTGTAAACAATAATATCACTTAGAAATACATTCTTGGATGGTGAAGTCTGTCAAGTCTAGGTAGCAAGGGCCATAAAACATAAGGAGTTGTCTCTAGAGGTGAGGAGAAGGGCTGTGAGTGGGGAGAGCACCCAGGGCCCAGGGTGTACTAGGCTCCACTTTTCAGCCTGACTGAGTTTTACTATGAAGCTACACTAGCTCCAGATTATCCTAAGCACTGGAATTACATGCATTTGCCACCCTACCAGGCTTAAAGAAACTGTTTTCTCTCATGTTTCCTGATTAAGCTTGGGTCTGCCATCATACATTAATCCTAAAGATGGAACAAGAAAGACCAGTAGTTAGCAATCAGACATGTCCACCAGCCTGCCCTCAGGGACCTAGTGGCAATCTATATGGTCACCCACCATCACTAGGTGAGCCAGGTGAACCAGGTGCACCAGGTGCAGAGCATAAAAGGCCCTGCCCGCCTCTCATTCCCTGTCTTGTTCATTGTCTCTGTCTCTCTGTCTCTCTGTCTCTGTCTTTCTGTCTGTCCCTATCTCTGTCTCTGTCTCCCATGCTCTCACTCTGAGATGGCCTTTCACTCTTTCCTCTCCTCTCATAAACCTCTGACACTAGATCTGTTGCATGGAGTAATTTGTTAGCAGCACACCATGGCATGAACCTGCCAAAGGTGCTCCCTCCTTTGCAGCTTTATCCTAATACCACTGAACCAAATCATATAACCAAATTAATTAAAGCAAACAATTCATTAAAGTAAGCTTTTAACATTGATGTGCATGGGCTGCCTCCTCCTAAAAATGAGGTTGAAGGGGTCAGTGTTGGACATGAGGAAGACAAGGTTTCTATAGTTCAGGGGAAGGTGGTTTCTAAATGAGGGATTTGGTGGGCAAAATAGGTGTGGTTATAGGGGCAGAACATAACAAGATGGTCAGGGGCTGGAGAGATGGCTCAGCAGTTAAGAGCACTGACTGTTCTTCCAGAGGTCCTGAGTTCAATTCCCAGCAACCACATGGTGGCTCACAACCATCTGTAATAGGATCTGATGCCCTCTTCTGGTGTCTGAAGACAGCTACAGTGTATTCATAGACATTAAATAAATAAATAATTTAAAAAAAAAAAACCAACAAGATGATCAAAACAAACAGAAGGTCATCACAGCAGGTAGTCATGACCTTTTTGAAGCAAAGGTAGGGCTATAAACTTTTTGAAACAAAGCCATGATTGTGATTCCTGAAACAGGCACCACAGAACCAACCATTTGTAATTACAGTTGCAGGTGGCATATAGCCCAATCCTTGTGAAACAGAGGCTTAATCATAAACAGGAATGAGCCTAGTTTGTTTACAATAAGATGGCTTTCAAGCCTAAGATGGAGGCAGGCTGGTTTTTCCACATACTTTCAGAAACTTCTCTGAGAGCCAAGACTATGGTTTTCCTTTGGGTCCTAGAGTCTAGGACTTCATATTCCTATATCCTCCTTGGTCTTCTTTTTCCCACAGTTGAAAAATGATGTCTTTACACTGAGATCATTTCTCCAGGAATCAATTCTCACTGTTACATGTCTTCCTCACATCAAGTACCAGATGTCTTTACTAGCACTTGGAATCTTATTACCCACTAGAGACAGATCACAGCGTGAGTTCTCAGCTCCACCAGCTGAATGACCACATGCTGGACCTTGGACCCAGCACCTGATGATAAAGAAAAGCATGGACTGCATAGAATGCACTTAGCGTTGCTACACTGAGTTTCCAGGGACTGCATAGATGCTATCTCAGTCACAGTGCCCAGCTCCAGGGTGGCCGGTGGCTTTTGTGCCCAGAATTCTGTATGGGACCTGATGTTGATGGACTTGTGGGTTCTGTTCATAATGGTGATATCTCAAGCTCCAATTCCACATATAAAATTCCTTTATATTTAAATATGAATTTGGGTTCTAACTATTTGTAGATAAAGAAATCATTCTAAGGAATTTTTGGGTATCAAGCATTCGTGGACATTTGATATATGATCTGTTTCATAAATTATCTACTCCATGGGTAGAAAGCAAGACATATCTCTTAACATGACATTTCAGGACATGTCCTCCTCCCTTTTATTTATTTCTTGAAAAAAAAAATCAAATAGTCATTTAAAAGTCATCTCTATCATGTGTGCTGTTCTGATCACTGATATCAGTTACCTCACATCTCATTCATAGCTTTTCTAAGACCCACCATTCAGACTGCTGAACATTTTTAAAGGCTTCACAGTGTATGCCAGGCTGACTTGGAACTCACAGTGTAGCAGTGATAGCTAGTCTTCACTGAAAACTTGACCAAATTTAGGATCTCCTAGCAGATGCATCCTTAGAATGAGATTTGGGTTTCACCATTCCATGCTCTGGGGGCCCAGACTGAATCAGTGAGGAGAAAGAGAAAGCCACATAAGCACCAGCATTTCCTACACTCTGCAAGGAGCGCCCGCCATGTGCTCCTGCAACTGTGAACTCCACCATGCTTTCCTCACCGTGATAGACTTTGTTGTCCTAAATCATGAGTTAAAATAAGTTCCTCTCCCCTCAGCTTGCTTCTGCCAAGTATTTTATCAGAGCAATGAGAAGTCAACAAAAGTCAATGACCTTGAGCTTCTTGGCAAACCTCCTGCCTCTGCCTGGGATTACAAGTGTGAGTGACCACAGCTGGCCAATGGGACTCTCCTAGGAAACAAGCTGTGGGGCAGATACACAAAACCTAGAGTCTCCTGGTCTACACTGCTGCTGTGTGAGCTGCACGTCAGTGGCCTCAGTACAAGCAATATAGAATCCCAGCTTTACACCAGACTTAGTAAATCTTGAATTGTTTGAGGTACTTGTGTGCACAGGAAAGTTGAGGCTGTTTGATAGTCTTTCTGGACCCAGCTCCAGAACTGTGTAGTTCACTTTAGCACAACAGGGCAGGGACTGATTTTAGTTTGCTTTTCTAAAAAAAATTACTTTTATTATCATTTCCAAGGTTTTAAATGCCATTTGCTATCATAGCCTAAATGTTTTTCTTTTCTTTTTTTTTTTTCTTTTTTCTTTTTTTTTTTTTTTTTTTGGTTTTTCGAGACAGGGTTTCTCTGTGTAGCCCTGGCTGTCCTGGAACTCACTCTAGACCAGGCTGGCCTCGAACTCAGAAATCCACCTGCCTCTGCCTCCCAAGTGCTGGGATTAAAGGCGTGCGCCACCATTTCCTTAGCTGGGTGTGATCACTAAATCTCTCTTTCTTAAAAAAGATTTATTTATTTTATGTACAGTATACAAGTACACTGTAGCTGTCTTCAGACACACCAGAAGAGGGCATCAGATCTCATTACTGATGGTTGTGAGCCACCATGTGGTTGCTGGGAATTGAACTCAGGACCTCTGGAAGAGCAGTCGGTGCTCTTAACTGCTGAGCCATCTCTCCAGCCCAGCAATTTTATCTTTAATGGATACAATCCTCATTGTTTTGGAATCTTTCTTTGCTGTTGTTCTCATCCTCTTTCTTTCCCTCCTCTTCCTCATTTTTTTTTTTTTTTTTTACTTTTTTGTCCTTGTGCTCAATTTAATCCAGTAAGAATGTTGTACTGTCCATATTTAAAATAAATAAAAAATACAATTGTATTTTTGCTACTTTTTTTTATACATCCTAGGGAGAAGCAACCAACCTCTCTATCCTAGAAAACTGGACAGATTTCCCAGTGCTTTCCCCACTGCCTTGGCTGTCCCTCGCCAAATGGATTTTTATTTCTCAGCAGGGCTACCAGAATGTCTTTTTCTTTTTCATTATGGCTTTAAAAAATTAGTGACATCTCATTAAAGACTGTCTACCTCTTTATATTATATTTTTATATGTTTTATATTATATTTTTTGACTTCCAAGTGCTGGGGTAAAGGAATACACCCTCATGTTTTGGCTTTTAAAGACAGGTTTTCTAGCTCAGGCTAACCTTAAATGAACCTTAAATTCATTACATACAGTGACCTTGACTCCTTATCATCTAACTAGATTCTGGGATTATAGGACAGTGCTGCCACTCCTGATCCTCTTACTTTCATTTATTAGTTTATTTGTGGTGGTTTGAATATGTTTGGCCCATGGGAAGTGACTTTATGGGGAGGGGGGCCTGCAGCTTGTTGGAGTAGGTGTGGTCTTGTTGGAGGAAGTGCATTACTGTGGGAGTGTGCTTTGAGGTTCTATGCTTAAACTCCACCCAGTGAAAAGATAAGTCTACTCCTGGCTGCCTTCAGATCAAGATGTAGAACTCTCAGCTCCTTCTCCAGTACCACATCTGCCAGCAAACTGCCATGCTTCCTGCCATGATGATAATGGACTGAACCTCTGAAACTGTTAAGCCAGCCCCAATTAAATGTTTTCATTTATAAGAGTTGTCTTGACCATGGTGTCTCTTCTCAGCAATGGAAACCCTAAGACATTGTTTAACATTTTCTTTCTTAGCATGTTGCTCTATTTGTATATAGAAAAACTGCTAGTGTTTGTTATGTTGATTTTATATAATGCTTTTTTGAAAAAGTTTATAAAATCTAACAGATTTTTGGTGGAATCTTAAAGGTCTTTTAAGTATAAGGCTCTTGTGTCATCTGAAAATCAGAATAAGTTCACTTCTGCCTAATTGTACCCTTCTTTCTTTTGCCTGGCAAACACTCCATTTACTACACTGAATACCAGTAGAGAGAGTGGTTGTCTTTGTCTCATTCTGTTTTACAGGAAATGTTTTTGGTTGTTCTTTAATTAGTATGAATGGTGGCTACAGTTCTGTCATATAAAGCCTCTTTTAGGTTGAGATGGATGAGTGGTTACAGAGCACTGGTTACTCTTCCAGAGGACCCAAGTTCAATTCCTAGCACCTGTAAGGTCCAGTTCACAACTGTCCAGTTCCAGGAGATCTGATGCTTTCTTCTCATCTTCCTGGATACCAAGCATGCACATGGTACACAGACATATATGCACACAAAACACACATATGCATAGCATAAATACATTCCTCTTTTAAAAACGAAAATGAAGGTGTGATGATACACATCTTTAATCCCAGCACTTGGGAGGCAGGGGCAGGTGAATCTCTTGTGAGTTCCAGGCCATCCTGGTCTGCATAGTGAGTTCCAAGACAGCCAGGGTTATATAATAGAGAGACCCTGTCTCAAAGAAAGAAAGAAAAGGAAGAAAGGGAAGAGAAGAGAAAAGGAATCGAATGGGAAAATGCAGTCACCTTAGTGAATATATTCTCACTAAATTTATAACTTGACTTTATGGTTTTCAATGAGCTCTGAAGATGTATCTGTGAAAGACTCAGTTTACTTAAACCTGGAGTAATCTATGCTAAGAGAATGTGCTGCTTAAGTGTGTGATAGGAAGTGATGAAATATAATGTCTACTAAATACCCTTCTCTAATCTCCTTTCTCCACTTCCTTCTTAGAGTCCGTTTTTTCCCCCTAAGATCAATAGAAAGTTAGTTGCCCCTTCTTCTTTCCCTTAGAAATAAAGATTAGAATCTCTTTTCAAAGTGTTTGTTTCTTTCTGTGACTTTCTTTTGCTGGCAAAGAGTTAGTAAACTCCCAGCCTCAGGGTGAGGCTGCAAAGAACCTGGGGTTGGGGCAAAGAACTTCTTTACTTCATCCTCTACTGTTTAACAAATGGGTATTAATCGCCAGAGGTCTGTGGCTTCTGGCCTCAGAATAACATAGAGTCAAGACAGGTAAATGTTATTTGGGGCCTGGGCAGCTCCCAGCATCCAGGAAGTTCCTGAAATTTAGAAGATTCACAAGAACCCTCCCCAAGCAATGACAACTGGAGAGAGGAGACTCTCTGAAATGTCTGGTATCTGCATGCTCTGCAGAGGGCTCCAGGATTGCAGCTTTCACAAGTCATCACCTGTACTAGATAGACTTTTTGGTGATAAAGAGCTGTCTTTGATCATCCATGGTTGTGTAAGTCACCCCAATAACTAACTAGTTTACCAAGTTGGACTTTTGTCAAAATGTTTCTTTGGTCTATTATTGGCGCCTCATCTGGGGTGAGTAGACATTTATTCACCTCTCGCCAGGAAACATCTCACATAACATCCCCTCATCTCCAGTAATGAACACATGGATAGCACATAGAAGAGTCTCAAAATTAAACTTTTCATATAAATAAATTATATGTCGCAAGTCAGAATTTTAGGGCCTGGTTGGTATTTCTCTAGTGAAGGTAGAAAAGTACCCACCAAAGTGTGAGATTATATTGAACTATAGTAACGTTATCAAGATAACTTTGAAAGTTGGAAGCAGGCAGAACCAAAGACTTGGGCAAACGAGAAAAATTCCTTCTTCACCATTATTGAACAACTAGGTCTTCCCAGCTGGGAGAGCTAACATCTACAAAACAACAGTGCATAATAATGTCCCACAATGTTCTTCATTCTCCATAAATCCCTTAAGAAGCCGTTTCCACTTTATAAATAAGGAAGAAATGTTTAACAGGATAAACAGGGCTGACAAAATGATTCAGTAAGTAAAGGCTCTTGTTGTCAAACCTGATGACCTAAGTTGAATCCCCAGGACCCGCATGATAGAAGAGGACCACCTCTAACCTCCACATTGACTCACACACACACACACACACACACACACACACACACACACACACACACGAACACATGGACGTATACATGTACATGCACACACATGCACATATGAACACATGCAATGCACACACACACACACACACACATGAACACATGGATGTATACATGTACATGCACACACATGCACATATGAACACATGCAATGCACACACACACACACACACCACTCACACACAACAAAGAGATATAATCTAAACATTTTTGAAAGGATAATTTGAACAAATACAAATTAGAAAATAGCTAGGCAAACTTTCAAGCCTAGACTATTTGCTAACTATGTATGTGTGTAATAGAAATCATATCACTGAGGGCAGGAGAGATGGCTCAGTGGTAAAGAGTACGAGCTGCTCTTCCCGAGGTCCTGAGTTCAATTCCCAGCACCCACATGGTGGCTCACAACCATCTGTAATGGGATCCGATGCCCTCTCTTCTGGAATGCAAGTATACTTGCAGATAGACTACTCATATATATCAAATAAATAGACCTTTAAAACAAAAACAAACAAAAACAAAACAAACAAACAAAAAAAACCCCAGACAACCAGAACACAAATGATAAATTCATATAAGAAACATGTTTACTTGTTTTCAGCCAGATGGTAAAGGTGCACACCTTTAATCCCAGGTTTTGGGAGATAAAGGCCAGCAGAACTCTGAGTTTGAGGCCAGTGAGTTTCATGACATCCAGGGCCACCCTCCCCACATCCACCCCCAACCCCCCAAAAAAAGAAATAAAAAAGAAACATGGTTCCATCAGTAAAGCTCTGAAACTTTACAGATCCTTTATTTTTCCTATTTGTGTTCTCAAAAAGGGTGGTACAGCTAAGAATCTCCTTCTAAAAGGTTTTATAATTGGGCTCAAGTCCTCTTCATCATGAGATTTTTCCATAAGAATATCCACTTTAATCCGACTGGTACTGGATGGCTGGAAAAGTGGGTATGCAACTACCCTCTCAAACTCTTTTCTCTGTTTCTTCACTCGATCATGCTTCTCAGGAAGGGGGATCTGGCTCAGGCTTTTTCTCAAGATTCTTTCTTTGAGTCTTTGCTGTAGAAGTTCCCTCCCTCGAATCATGCGCTCCCGGTGATCTTTAATTTGGAGCAGTTCTCTCTCATGTGTTTGCCTTCTTTGCTGTGCTTTCGGGATGCTCTGCTTCTCTAGCATAATTTTGGGTAGTGGTGTTTCACTGAAGAGTTGTGGCTGTCTCCAGGGTTTGTCCTTAAATTCTCTGGCCTGGCCTGTTCTATGAATGTGCCTTTCTATTTGCTTCTTCTCTCTCTCAGGCACCCAATAATGCTGTTTCTGTCTCTCTGTGCGTGGTGGTGGTGGTGGTGATGGTTCCTTTTCCACTTTTGTCTTTGTTTCACCACCTGCGTCTTTTTTTATCATGTCCACTATTTTTTTATTATAATACGACTCTGCTTTTGCAAGCCAGTAGTCAAGAGAATGAGCTTGCTCCTTGCAGAGTGCTTTGCTCTCCTCATGGCATTTCTGAGTTACCAAGTGTCTTGCTGCTGTTGTATGTACACCACCAAAACTCTGTCAAAGTGAGTTTCAGAATTTTGTAATTTTTCCTTTAAACACATTTAAAATAAGTTTGCCTTCCCTAGTACTATTATAAGGAAGGAGTCTTGGGCCTGGAGTGGTATCACGAAACTTAATCCCAGAACTCTGAAGTCAAAAGCAGGTAAACACACATCCACCCACCTCTTTTAATTAGAGTAACAGTTTAAATTCTACATCCCATGTTCCCAGGCAAGCCTGGGTGTTCTCAAAGTATATAGTACCCAGCACCAATAAATAACTAGTTTTTAAAGTATATGGGTCTGGAATAATTTACTCTACAAGAGTGGCAGCTGAGTAATACCTCAAAGGGTCACCTGTGCAGAAGGACTTTAAATCTTGGGTCCCTTTTCTAAGTAGCTCCATACTGTAGAATATACAGATTATTTACCAGGATCCTTTTCTCCAGTGGAGACCACTGACCTTCTGAAATCCTAGGGTCTCTGGATTCTTTTGCCCAAGCCAATCTAAAAGATAAAAAAGCAAAGGTAGATTGGAGTGTGGGAGATACCATGTGTTTGCTCACCCATCATCCAAAGATCTCAATGTTTTGGCCGAGAACAAGGGCCATTTCTCCATTGAGAAAACACTGCATTTCCCATGGCACAAAAAAACAACGATCATTTCTTATATATGAACTAAAAGCATACCTCTCCTGTGGACTCAATGTAAACCACTTAGAATCATTTATTTGGCATGGACAGAGGAAAGAAATAGGCTCTTGGGTAAGGGGTGGCCTAAGGACACCCAGACCAGATTGTTCAGTCTCCAAGTCTTTTTTGTCTTCTGAGATAATTCTAGTCTCTCGTTTGGCTAGTTCATTGTCTTTCTGCACTTTGTCCAGCCAGGCCCTCTGTGCTTCTATCAGCACATACAGCATCTTTGCTTTGTTTTGTACTGAAATTCTATTCCTGTTTGATCATCTGGCCCTCTGCTTGACTGACTGACACTGTTAATCATCCTTCATCCTACATCCATTTTGAGACTATCCCCTGCTGAAACTCTGCAGGCAGAGCTTTGTGACCCTCTGGGTTTGTTTAGCAAGCTGATGGCACCACAAGGGAAGACCACCAAGTTTTTATGAGTCATTCGTGCTCAAAGCTCAGTTTACTGTGAGGTCGTATTTAAGCCGCTGAAGCTATCCAGCATACAGGTTGGGAACCCTCAAACTATAGTCAAAAGCAAAGGCTTTGAGGACTGGCAGGAAAAAACTGAACCATAATTTTACTATTTTCTACTATGGTTCAGGGAAAACCAACTACCTTCCACGTCAGTTTCCTTACTCATAAAAGGCAGATATAAAGGGCCTGCTTCTCAGGGTCATAAAGAATGAATATGGCTTAAGTATAAACAGATTACATGGCAAATTCTCAGTAAATGTCAGCTACTTGCCCTTTATAGGTAAGTCACCTTTTACAGATAAGCCCCTTGGTCTCTATTAAGTCTTGCTAGTACACTTCATCACAGTGATCTCCCTTTCTCTGTGGAGTTTTCATTTTTACAACTCACTTAAAAATCAATCACTATTGGGGCCTGGAGAGATGGCTCAGTGCTTAAGGGCACTGGCTGATCTTCTGGAGGCTCTGAGTTCAATTCCCAGAATCCACACAGCAGCTTATAACTGTCTATAACTGCAATCCCAGGGGATCTAATGCCTTCTTCTTATGTACATGAAGACAAAACACCCATATACATAAATCTTAAGCCATATCATGGTTTATCAAGCTCATGCCTGCCGCTGCCTGTAGGGCAAGAGACCAGAGGCTGGATAGCCCAAGGACCTAGGATAGAACCAAATACTATTGAAAAAAAAAAAGAATTTAAAAGTCACTGGGTGGTAATGGTATATGCCTTTAATTACAGCACTTAGGAGGCAGAGGCTTCTCTGTGAGTCAAAGGCCAGCTCTGGTCTACAAAGTGAGTTCCCAAACACAGAGAGACCTTCTCCTGAAAAACCAAAACCAAAATAAATAAGTCAATGAAATGATTCCTAATGATACTGATATACTTTTAGACTGGAGCCTAGCATAATCATCATCAGAGTGTGTTCATCTAGCAACTGATAGGAGCAGATACAGAGACCCACAGCTAAATATTAGGTAGAGCTCAGGGAATCTTTGGAAGAGGAGGAGGGGCCAAGGACACAAGAAAATGGCCCACAGAATCAACTAATCATGGCTCATAGGGGCTCACAAAGACTGAACCAACAATCAGGAGTCCTGTATGGGTATGACGTAGGTCCTTTGCAAATATGTTATGGTTATATAGCTTGGTGGTGTTGAGTCACCTAACAGAGTCTGTGTGTAGTGGGGGAGGGGGCATCTCTAACTCTTTTCCTGGTTTTGGGACCCTTTTCCTCTTACTGGGTTGCCTCATCCAGCCTTAGTAACTAAATATGAGGGGATGTGTCTAGTCTTACTTTAACATGATATGGCATGTTTGGTTTATATCCCTGGGAAGCTGCCTTTTTCTGAAGGCAGAGGGGAGGGACTGGGAGGAGAGGAGGGAGAGGAAACAAAAGTTGGGATGTAACATATGAGACAAGAATAGATTTAATTAATTAATTTATTTATTTATTTTAGAAATCCATCACTATTGGGGCTGGAGAGATGGCTCAGTGATTAGGAGCACTGGCTACTCTTTCAGAGAACCCACATTCAGGTCTCAGCACCCACATGGCTCAGGACCATCTGTAACTCCAATAACAGGGGATCAGACACCCCCTTCTGATCTCCGTGGGCACAAGGCATGCATGCATGGTGGTATACACATATATATTCAGGCAAAACACTCAAAACAAAGAAGTAATCCTAAATATATTTGTAAAGAGTGATTATCTACTCTCTATATCTATAGTCACGTTTTGAGGTTGAAATTTAGAAGTGTTTGAATGTATATCTACAAGTGATAAGCTTTATAATGGTAGAGAGGCTCTAATACCTAATATTTTGTCTCACTGACTTCTCAGACATTCTTTTAAGATTATTTCTATTTTTAATGTGTACTACTGTTTTGTCTGCATGTGTCTGTGCACCACATGCATGTAGTCACTCAGAAACCAGAAGAGGGCATCAGATTCTCTGGGACTGGAGTTACAACTGTTAGCTGTCCTAGATGGCTATAGCTGCCAGTGAGAGTTGAACTTGGGTTCCCTAGAAGAGGAACGAGTGCTCTTAACCACTAGGCCATCTCTCAAGCCCTTCTTAGATAATATTTGCTTATTGTTTGAGATTGAAAAAATTACTATCCTAGAGCTTGACGTGGAGATTTTGTACCTGTAACCACACTTAGGAGGCTAGGCAGGATACTATGAGTTCTAGGTCAACCTGGACTATAAGACCCTGCCTCCGAAAAGTAATAATGACCACCTCACTTGCATTTCTTCTTTACAAAATATTTATTTTTGTTTTATGTACATGAGTGCTTTGCTTGCGGGCATGTTTGTGCACCACTTGCATGCCATTGTGGAGGTATGAAGAGGACACTGGATCTCCCAGAACTGGAGTTATAGATGGTTGTGAGCACCCATGTAGCATGGGTGCTGGAAAATGAACCAGGGTCCTCTGACAGCAGCCAGAGCTCTTAACTACTGAGCCATTTCTATAGCCCCATACTTTCAATTCTTGGACAAGGCATCCAATATAGTATTATGATTCTAAGTCTCAAAATTCTAACCATTATTACACAGTAGCTAAGGATCTTTTCCTCATAATTATCTCAGGGTTACGGATTTAATTCAGTAGTAAAGGGCTTATCTAGCAAGGCCCTGGGGTCCATCCCAGCAGGCATGCATGCACACACATGTGCATCCACTCACACATGGACATATTTATTTTAGAAACAGAAGTTTGCTACATATTGAGGCTGGCTTGGACCTTACTCTGTAGCCCAAGATAGCTTCAAACTCACAACCCTACTGCCTCAGCTTCCCTAGTGCTAGGATAAAGGCATGTTCCGCCATGCAGTCGTGCTGCATCTTTTTATTAAAGCATGTACCTGTCTTCCATGAAGTCTGGAGGTATATCCTGTAGACTTTATATCCCTGGCTCAACCACCGACTAGTACACTTTCTTCATATTCTAACTATTCATCTGTATTAAAAAGAGAATACAGGTTTCAACTATGCAGAGTCTGGTCTCAGCTTTAACCCTTGCACAGGTGCTGAATATGTATTGGATAGACAGAGCTATTGAGGGACAAGGAACATCATGCCTTATACGCTTGTGCAGTAAAGGTAGCAGTCAAACCATGGTGTCTGAAGAATGTCAAACTTTAAAGGCAAAGTGGGGCTAATTTCAATTTCTACTTTGAAAGAAGACACGGGTCAAATTTAGAGAGTCCAACCATCACAGACTCGGCAACAGAGGTTTGTTAAACAAACATAATGACACCAGTTTCACCCCTAAGTAAAACAACAGGGTCTGTCCTCTTCAGCATCTTGCTGAGGGTTTTAACTACTTCTCCATGGTTTATTTATCTCACATTAACTGCATAGAAAGACAGATGAGGGTCTCTTCTATGAAAGAATACAGTTTATGTCCTTCAGAAAGTAGTTATGTGACCAGATTTAGCATGGTAATCAGGTTGGCTGCTGGAGGGCTGAGGACTCTATCTTCAAGCTGGTCCTTCTTCAGCATACATTTTCCTTACTTTGTAGGCTTCAGGTGAATGAAACAACACGATTTTATATTTACCCTATTGTTCACTTACTGGATGGCAGATATTTAAACACGGGTGAATAGGAGCTTAGGAGAGTGGAAGATGGTCTGCAAGTGAAAGCCAAGCCGAATCCCTAGTAAATCCAAAGTAGTGCTTTTGATTAATAACTAATATCCATCATCTGGCAAGTGCCTAGGGAGAGAAGAGCCCTTGTCTCACCAGTTGCACCACCTTCAAATCCCTAAACTCCCTCTCAAATGTCTCATGTGTCTTCTGCCTTCCCCCTCACCATTCCACACTCCTGACGAAGCTGACTCACTCAAGTGCTCAGAACTGCCCAAAGCCGACATGAGGAAGCTGGTGCAGCCGAGGGACAAACGGCTAGGAGGGCCCAAAAGAATGCACAAGAATGCTTCTTGGCCTTGCTTTGGGCCACTGAGCAGCCGCAAAAAGACAAAACCCCGTCTCGGGAACCGGCAAGAGTTGCGGTTCTCTCAATCCAAGCGAATCAGTTGCTCTGGAAAAACCAGTATAGTTTTAGGGGGACGTTACCGCCCCCTTCCCCTATGTGTAGGATTCTCTACAAAAGCAAATTATAGTCCAGGGTTAGTGAGGGGCGGGAATGTAGCGGGTGGCCTAACACTGGCTACTCGCCTTAGTTTAGTCGACGTCATAGTCCCAGACTGCGTGCCACTGTAAATTCCCTTCCGCAGGAGGTTCGGCTCTCTCCCTTAAGCGGCCTCAAGTATGTGCGCCATTAATTATGACGTCACGGCCCAACGGCCTCCAGGACCCGAAGACGCTCTAGCTCACCGGGTGCACTCGCTGCCCGGCACCTTGGGATCGGGCGCTCTAGCCCGATCTGGACTCTATCCGCTTTCCGCCTACGTCCTGTCGCTCAGGGTTAGCCAGCAGCTCAGGTTCCTGACGCCTAGCACTCCAAACGCTGCTGTCTGAGGACCTAGTGGGAGGAGGGCTCAGGTACTTCCCGCCTGGGAAGCGATGGGGAAACCACCTTTAAGGCCAGACTCCTGCGCCTCACTAATGAACTCCTCTTTCCCAGCTCTCATCCGCCATGGAGCTGGCCCGCCCTTGCTCCAACTTTCAATCAGACTTGGATTTCTGCCCAGATTGTGGCTCGGTCCTGCCGTTGCCTGGAACTCAGGATACTGTCATCTGCCCTCGCTGTAGCTTCAACATCGATGTGCGAGGTGAGGGGCTGATATGCTAGCTAGACTCAGCCAAGGGTACGGGTGGGAGGGTCCGCGGTGGGGGGGCGACCTCAGCACTGGTTGGGCTTAGGGAGGTGAGACCCAGAACAGGAATCTGTCAGGGAGACATTGAGCAAGGGAAGAAACCCAAAGGGAGGCTGTGACTCACCTGGGAGAGTGCTGCTGGGATTCGTTGCCTCTTTTGCTGTTTCTACTGTTTGTTTGTTTGTTTGTTTTACTTCCTGTGCAGATTTTGAAGGGAAGGTTGTGAAGACCTCAGTAGTGTTCAACAGACTGGGGGCTACCATACCTACGTCTGTGGAGGAGGGACCTGAATCCCAGGGACCAGTGGTAAGTTGATCAGGACTTTCTCCAGAAGAGCAATGGAAAGGTGATTCTGGAGACCTGGTTTTACACTCCATTTCAGGAGAATGTCCAAGGAGTGCAATCGTCTGATTTCTGTTTGAAAGCAGAGACATATTATGACTTGGTCTCCATAACCCTTCTGTCTCTTCCTAGGTTGACAGGCGCTGCCCTCGATGTGGTCATGAGGGAATGGCATATCACACCAGACAGATGCGCTCAGCTGATGAAGGACAAACTGTCTTCTATACCTGTATCAACTGCAAGTGAGACTATTTCCTCTCCCTTTGCCCCCTTTCGGTGCTTGCAAAACAACAAGATCAATGACAGACTTGATTATTTCATTTGGTCAAGTCCATTATAGGGGGATTTGTAGCCCTTTTTATTTTTATTCCTTACTTTCAAGACAGGTGTTTTTCAAGACAGGAGCTCACTATATACCCAGGCTAGCTTTGAACTCTCAACCATACAACCCAGATTAACCTCAGATTTGAAGCAGTTTCCTGCTTCTGTTTCCTGAACGCCGAGATTCAACCATGTGCCACTGCATCCGGCTTTGTTAAAAAGATGTTTTTTTTTTAAATTATGTATAGGTGTTTGTGCATATTTGAATGTGCAGGTGCCCACCAATGCCAGAGACCTTGGATCCCTGGAGCTGGAGTTATTGGTAGTTCTGAGCCATTGGAAGTGGGTGCTGAGAACTGAACTTGGATCCTCTGCAGAATGAGCTCTTAAGCATCGAGCTATCTCAACAGCTCCCCCTTACTCTTTACAGCCAGTGATCTAAACCTTTTAAGATATGTGAGAAGAAAGCTGGGTGGGTGTGGTGACATGTGCCTCAAAAGGAGGATCATGCTTTCAAGGCCAGCCTGAGCTACAGAGACTCACCAAAACAAAACTACTAGGAAAATGTAAAACACAGGAAGTAGGCATTGCTTTGCAAGGATTACAGGCCTGTGCTGCCATAGCTGTTCATGGTTCTGAGGATCCAACTCTGAGCTTTTGGAGAACTAGATAATCACTCTACCAACTCAACCACATACCAACCCCTTAGGTTTCCCAAGCTGAGAATTGACTTTTGTCAATTTGGAAATTCATAAGCCATTATTTCTCATTCCAATATTGCTTGTCCCCCATGTCCTCAAATTTCTTTATTATTTTATTATTTTTTTAAGATTTATTTATTTATATGAGTGCACTGCAGCTGTCTTCAGACACATATTAGAAGAGTGCATCAGATCCCATTACAGATGGTTGTGAGCCATCATGTTGTTGCTGGGAATTGAACTCAGGACCTCTGGCAGAGCAAACAGTGCTCTTAAACACTGAGCCATCTCTCCAGCCTGTCCTCAAATTTCTTATTAGACTTTCACATCTCTCATCTTCGTATTTTCCATCCCATTTCTGTTTATATTGTCTTCTAGGTAATTTCTCCAGATCTTTCTTACAGCTCATTAATTCTGTCTTCAATTTGTATGTGTTTATGGAGGTGAGAGTGTTGTAAGTGTAGTGTATTTGTGTTCATGTGGATGTATTCATGTATTTGTGCAAGTGGTGGGCAGAGTTAGACACTGGATAGCTTCATTAAATATCGTTTCTTCTCTCTCTCTTCGCACCTTTCCCCTTTCTGTTTTGAGACAGGGTTTCACTATATTCTTGGCTGGTCTAGAACTCTTTGTAGACCAGATTGGCTTCAAACTCCCAGATACCAATCTACCTCTGTCTCCAGAGCGCTGGAATGGATGATGTATGCCATCACTTCCAGTTCTCCACAGTATCTTAGGAGGCAGAGTCTCTGAGCCTGGAGCTCAGGCTAGGCTGGTTACCCAGTGCATTTTGGACATTCATTTTGCCATTGTCCCACGCTTCCCAGATCTAGTAGAGCACATTCTATATATGTGGACCACCACACCCAGCATTTTCTTTGGATCCTAGGAATCCAATCTCAAGTTTTCATGTCTGTGCAACAGACACTTTACCAGCTGAGCCATCTCCTCAGCCCCTCCTTTATTACTTTTTTTTTTCAAACTTCATGAATCATCCAAACAGCTCACTGGTCATTTTAAATGTTTCAGTCATTTCATTTAACACTATTTTATGTGTATGAGTGTTTTGTTTGCAGTATGTAAGTGTCCTGTTTGCATGTCTGGTACCCAGAGAGGTCAGAAAAAGATGTCAGATTCCCTGGGATTGGAGTTAAAGATGGTTGTGAACCACCATGTGTGTGCTAGGGCTCAAACCTGGATTCTCTGCAAGAGCAACAAGTGCTCTTAACCAGTGAGCTCACTCTCCAGCTCCCATAAGTCGTTTAAAATTGCTCCTTTTATTCTTTAAACGTATGTTAAGTATATTACACACGTTTATATGTGTGTGCGGTGATTCTGCTATCCACCGTTTCTGTGGGTCTGATACTGTTTCTGTTGACTTTTTCATGGTACTATTTGCTTTGTAATTTTTGACTGTGTGCTAGCTTTTAGAACCTGAACCCTGGGTTTCCCAGCATGTATAGGGTTCTTTGAGAAAGATCTGTGCCAGCACATCCAGCTACAAAGTTTTTTGTTTGTTTTTTTTTAATTTTTATGAGGTACAGTTAAGATGTTTCTTTTTCTTGGCTAGTGATTTTCTGTCCTGGAAAATCTTTGCATACTTCAAGCTAATAATTATATATTGATTACCTTGAGGTTAGAGATAAAGGGTTGTTTGGGGAAGCTCACACATTCCTGTCATAAGAAAAACATCCTTCCTGGGTTGGATTTCATCTCACACTGCTAGAAATTCTTTTTGGTTAAATATAATGAGTCTTCTTCCTCCATAGGTTTCAGGAAAAGGAAGATTCTTGACCCTTTTTTCTGGCAACTCAGCAACAATCCTTTCCTGCTCTTGGAGGTGAAGATACCGGTCTTCGATGCCTTCTTGGTCTCCTCCGGTTACCTTGCTTTGTTCTCAGAATGGATCATTGACCCAGAATGCTCCTCCTTTCCCTTGTTGAATTTACTAAAGTTATTTTTCTATGAAACCTTGATGTTATGTGTGTTACTCTTAATCTCTTATTCTGGTCAGGCTGGTGATATATGTCCCATAATCCCAGCACTTCATGGATAGATGAACTACATAAGGAATTCAGAGCCAGCCTGAGCTACCTAACAAGCTAAAAACTAAAAAACAATAATTGGACTTATTCCAAAGGAAATTTAGGTGAAATAGAGATATAGTTATAAAAGAAGAAAAAACTATAATAATAAATAATGGAGCCTGGAATGAGGCTGTTATGGGTCTAAGAGATTCCCCATGACCATAAATAAATTTTAATAAGAAGCTTTATTAAATACTCATGGCACCAGGACAGCAACCGACAGTGCTCCCAAAATGCAGCATCAAAGCTTAAAAAGTTAAAAACCACCAGATTACGTATATTACATCCACATGTAGGCAGAGTCTAATTTTAGCATGTGTCTTGCAGTTGTCTCAGCCATTGAGCAGGATAGGTAAATTCGATTACAAAAGCAGAAATAGCAGTTAGTCTTATGGCCTATTATCTTGCTAGAACAGCAACCTTTGCAAGATCAATCAATTTAAGAATTTTTTTCTGCAGGCATAACAGTATCATTAATAGTGTCAGGGATTTGTGCTCGCCCATGGGATAGGTCTCAGGTTGGGCAGGGTTATTGGTTGGCCATTCCCTCAGTCTCTGTTCCATCTACCAGCCTGCATTTCTTATAGACAGGATAAATTTGGGGTTGAAAGTTTTGTGGGTAGATTGGCGTCACTATTGCTCCACTGGAGTTCCTGCCTGGCTACAGGAGGTGGGCTCTTCAGATTCCATATCCCCAATGTAGTGTCAATCACAGCTAAGGTCACCTCCATTGATTCTTGGGCACCTCCTTTATCCCAGGTCTCTGCCTTGTCTTGGAGAGCCCCCCTTCCCACACCTCACCCGTTAGCTGCAGATTTCCATTTATTTTCATGGCTATCTAGCCATATCTCCTGTCCTTCCCCACACCTGATCCTGACTCCACCCCATTCCCCCTCCTTCCCAGGTCCCTCCCTCCATCTGCCTCATGACTATTCCCCCTTCTAAGTGAGCTTCAAGCTTCCTCACTTGGGCCTTCTTGTTTAGCTTCTTTGGGTGGAGTGTAGCATGGTACCTGTATTTTGTGGCTAATATCCACTTATAAGTGAGTACATACCATGCATGTTGTCCTCTGAGAGGCTCCACCCAGCTGCTGACTCAGACAGATATAGACACCCATAGCCAAACAAGGGATGGAGCTTGGGAACTCTTATAGAAGAATAGGAGGAAGGATTTCAAGCCCCAAAGGGAATAAGAACTCCACAGGAAGACCAACTGAGTCAACTAACCTGGACCCTTAGGGCTCTCAGAATCTGAACCACCAAGCAAAGAGCACACATGGGCTGGACCTAGGCCTCCCCCCACATATGTGCAGATGTGCAGCTTGGTCGTCATATAGCTCCCAAACAACTGGAGCAGGGGCAATCCCAAAAGCTGTTGCCTGTACTGGAATAGGTTCTTCTAGCTGGGCTGCCTTGTCTAGCCTCAGTGGGAGAGGAAGCATATAGTGTCGCAGAGACTTGAAGTGTCAGGGTGGGGCAATACCCAGGGGTACCCCACCAGCTCAGAGGAGAAGGGGAGAGGGGATGAGGGGAGGATTGTGGGAGGGAGTGCCGGGGAGGGGAGCAGTGAGCAAGATGTAAAGTGAATAAACAATAAATAAAAAAAAAAATAATTCTTCGTTGGGTCGTGGTGGTGGCCTTTAATCTCAACACTCGGGGAGGCATGAGCAGGTGAATTTCTGAGTTTGAGGCCAGCCTGGTCTACAGAGCGAGTTCCAAAAGGGCCAGGGCTACACACAAAAAAAAAACCCTGTTTGGAAAAAAAAATAGTCTTCAATGTCTGGTAAAAAGGTAGGTGGGCTTGTACAAGCAAGCTTACAAATTAGAGGCTTTTCCCCCATTTGGTCTCTCAAGCATTGTAAGCCTAAATGTATACCATCACAAGGCCAATAAAAAAAAAAAAAAGCACTATACATATTAAACATATACCTTATCTAAATCTAGTTTCTCATTGTAAGGAAACAAAAACTGGTATTTTGGGATGGATAGTGGAGAGATTCAACCAAATTTAGCTAGATGAATTTGAATGTTACTCTGCCCCGTTTCTAGCCTTTGCATTCCTCAAACTGGGAACTAAATGGCAGTCTAGGTGTTTCACACTTTTATCTTAGGGCCTACTACAGTCGAAAAATTCCAGGTTTAGTGTACCTTCACTGGGATATCAACAAACAGAAGAGTAGAACGCAGTGCATTTCCTGCTCCTGGAAAACCGTTTCTGACAGGATGATAAAACAGAATTTGGCCGAGATAGGGTCCCTGTTCCACCTATATTTTCACCCAGGCTTAAGGACACAGCAGATACGGTAAGGGTCCTGGGCACAAAGACCTCACTCACCCTCTCTCCTCGGCGGACCCGCGAGTTGACCCGCCAATGAACTTAGGCCCTGGGCCGCCTGGCCCCACCCTAAAATGACATCACTTCTGCTCATCTCGGCGTCTGCGCACTATTGCATTACGGCGGAACTAATCTGGTGACGCCTGCTTTGGCCCGAGTGGTGGTGGGGAAGGGAAACTGTTCTGCAGGATGCGTCACACCCGGAAGTGAAAGGCCGGAAGTGGGGTTGGACAGGTTTTCCCCAGGGGTGGGGAAGCAGAGGCCCTGGAGGAGTAGGGGAGATTAAGCCAGAGCATCCTGGCCTCTACTCCGAATCGTGTACCGGTTCTCTTAGATCTCAGAGGCGCAGAAAAAGGGAAGGGTGTCTCATCTCGCTTCCTCGCTTTTCGCTTTAGCCATGGCGGAGGCAGGGGCCGGGCTGAGTGAGACCGTCACTGAGACAACGGTTACCGTGACAACCGAGCCCGTGAGAAAAGCGGGCAGGGGGGCTATTTAGGGGTCTGGGAGGCACTGGGAGGGGGAGGGGGGTTTGGAAAGTTGGTGGGTTTGGGATCTGGGACATGTAGGGTTTACTCTTAATGGGAAAATCGCAAGGAACTAGAAATTCTTGGAGCGGCTCAAATGGTTCAAGTGACTAGTCGAGGATTGTTTAATCCGCAGTTAGTTACAATTAGAGTCTAGGTGTTACGGCTTGGGGTGGTGGTCTGTGTACGTAATAAACGGAAACTGGGTTAAGAGCAAGGAAGGTACAGGGAGGAAGTGAAACGCCATTTGAGAAAGCATGGTTTTGGAGGCAAACGTACAGAACGAGTACTTACCAATAGTGCTTTACCAGTAGATAGTCATGGAATGGGTGCGTACTAAAGCGGAGGGAATGAGGAAACAAGAAAATAAGGTGAAGGTAGTGTTTCGGCAGATCAGAGAGGAGAGAAGCAAATGAGCAAACAACTTTTGCAAAAACAAATTGCTTTCAAACGGAGAAAGATGCGTTGGGTTTGATAATGTCTGGGTTGAAGGAGCTTAGTAGTTTAGTAATTATTACCAGAGATGCAAGAATGTTAAAGAATAGGTGGGTAGGATTAGGGAACCCTGGGTTTGAAGATGATAGAAGAAAGGATGAAGGCTTTCTTTGTAGGAGAAGGGTTTTGGATATTTGTTTTATTTTGATGTGTGTGTGTGTGTAGGCCTGAAGTCAACCTCATTGTTTCTCAAGCATGGTCTATCTTTCTGGTTTTATTTATTTATTTTTGGTACAGAATTATTTTTTCCTGGAGCTGGCCAAATAGGCTAGGCTGGCTAGCAAGAGATCTGCCTTTTTACACCTCTCCAATACCGGAATTACAGACATGCACCGCCACCACCACCACCACATCTGACTTTTTGTTGTTGTTTTTGTTCCCTTGGATTCGAGGGATCAAACTCGGGTCTTCATGCTTGCAAGAAAAGAGCTTTACCAACAGAGATATCTCCCCATCCCTGCCTTATTTATTTATTTATTTATTTATTTATTTATTTATTTATTTATTTATCTGAGGAAAAAAAGCTCTACCATGTTGCAGAGGCTGTTTCAGTCTGCTAAGTGCTGGGATTACATGCCTCAATCTCTTTAGAGAGAACATGAATAAGAGGTGTGGAGGAGAAAGGGAGGTCAAAGACCAGTCACAGGAAAGGGAGAAAATAAAATTCCTATATTCATACCACCAAGGGTGATGTGGAAGAAAGATGGAACAGGGAGGGTTGTGTCTTTGCAGATTCGCTGGCATCTTCCCTAGGTTAAGAATTGTCTTCTATGCGTACTATAAGTTATGGAGAGAACAGGAGTCCACACTCCCCACAAACAGGCTAAATACATGTCCTGTGTTGACTCCCAGCACCTGATTCTGCCAGGGGCATGGTGCATGTTCCTGACTGAGCCAGGGAAGACAAAAGAGGAGGTTCCAAGGGAAACAGGAAGAGCCAAGAGGAAGTGAGCTAGATGGGCCCACACCTCTCTAACTTTGCAGGAGAATCGGAGCCTAACCATTAAACTTCGGAAACGGAAGCCAGAGAAGAAGGTGGAGTGGTCGAGTGACACTGTGGACAATGAGCACATGGGGCGCCGCTCGTCGAAATGTGAGTGGGTGGCGCGGCAGGCCTGGCCACTGTCTCTGACGTTTCACAGCCCTCTCGCCTTCTTGGTTAGAAAGGAAAACGGGTGGGGGTAAAACTATGCGGTACCAAGGCCTGGGGGTGGGGATGGGGGCAAGCCATGACAGAATGGGAGGCAGGTGCCCCCAACTCTCTAAAGAAGCAAGAGCCATGGGTACCCGAGTTCCTAGGGGAGGAGGCTCAGGCAGCAGGATTCCAGAAAGTAGGAGGAGACAGTGATTGGGAAGGATTTTCACACAGATGTGGTAGAAATGAACCTGACTGAGCACTGTATTCTTCATCTTTCTTAACTGACTTCCTCCCTTTCCGTTCAGGCTGCTGTATTTATGAGAAACCTCGGGCCTTTGGTGAGAGCTCCACCGAGAGTGATGAGGATGAAGAGGAAGGCTGTGGTCATACGCACTGTGTACGGGGTCACCGCAAAGGACGGCGTCCTACAACCCCGGGACCCACCCCAACCACTCCTCCACAGCCTCCTGATCCCTCTCAGCCCCCTCCAGGACCTATGCAGCACTAAATCCCTCTCACCACTCATGTGTCTGCCTGGCCCCAAATGTATCCATCTGACATGGGGACTCAACCCATGGCCTGGTCCCTTCTCCTGCACCCTTCTTCCCTCTCCTGCCTGATAGAGAAGAGGAGGAGGAGGGTGGATACAGATCCTGGAATTCTGACTTGCTGCTGTTCCAGAACCCAGGCTTCTGGGTTCTCCCAGCCCCTTCCCTACAGTTTGCCCCCACGCCTGGGACCCAGGCATCATGGTCCCAGTCTATCCCTTTTGTTCTCACTGCCAAACTACCTGTCCTGGGATCCAGTTATCTTGGCCACCGCACCCTCAGCTTGAGTCCCAAGCACTTCAACTGGGTTTTCAACTGTCCCAGCTTTCACTGCCAGGGCCCTAATCAGATTCCAGGCAATCTTGCACCCCAGCTCTGCGTATTAGTCCTGGCTTATGGTTCTTCCACTGACGCAGTTTTCCTAAATCTTAATTCTTGCCTGTGGGATGTAAGGTTGTGTGGAGACCATAGGGCTCCCTGGCCCTTCCTCTCCTCATACCCCTTCTGGCCCTCCAAAGGAGTCTGGAGAGGTCTTTGTCATTCACACCTCTAATGGGAAGTGGAACCAAAAATAGTCATGTCCTGAATATAACATTTCTGACAAAGCTGGCTGAGACCACTGACTTAGAGCCAATGATTTTCTCAGCCTTTAATCTTTGAGCTTCAGCATTGGTGTCCTAGGGGCCTGGATCCATAAAAGGAAAGAGGGAAAAAGCCAAGAGATGAGGGGACGGGCCCCTGCAGTACACTCCTACCCTTTCCTTCCTAGGCTTTGGTGTCTGCCAACCCAGGTGTCTTGCTCTCTCTCAACCCTCCCCAACTGGTGCTGGGATCTGGGTATTGTCCTCTAGGCCTCTAGCTGTGCACAGTACAGAGATCAGCAAAATCCATGGCACCACGTAGATCTCATTTATTGCCACAGATGCACAAAATAAATAACCCAACATTGCACAACGTGTTAAATACAGGCCCATTTATACACAAGGGAAGGATGGGAGACTACACAGAATGGGATGTTTGAGTTGCCCCCAGGATAAGAAGGGACGTAGCACCATTAGTTCTTTTATGTGCAAGATAAAGTTCCAAGAGGGTGTTCAGTGGAATTAGGCCACGAGCATAGGAAACAGTCATAAATGGAAGGTAGAGTGTAGACAGACTGGCATACACATCCCAAAATTCATGTTTTAGGCTTCAGGTCTGAGATGAGCAGCTTAGGCTAGGAGTTAAGTGTCTTGTTTTAGGAGGACTTTTTTTTTTTTTTTTTTTTTTTTTTTTTGAGAATCCTCAGAGTGGACATGAGCAGGAAGCTCCAGCCTTCCTGCTGTCGATCAGGCCCTGAGCCTTTTGGAATTGGAGGTAAATTAGGACGGTTTCCCAACACTGGTGGTACTAACAGAGACTCTTTGTCTATCCTGGCCTGGAACGGTACAAAAAGAGGACTCAAGAAAAGGGTCTTAGGTCATGGAGACTCAGAACTAGACTGGCTTAAAGGCACGAATGTACAAGCCAGTTGAGGTTTTGATTTGCGAGGAAGAATGTGAGTGGGCAAAGGGTGCTTATTAACACTCCTGCTCCGATAGGTGCACAGACAAGGTCACTGAAATAGTTGGGGATTTCTGCACCCCACAGAAGTAGCCTCGAGGCCATCCGGACTAGGCTAGGGTAGGAGCTAGAGACCTAAGGCTCAGGCTTCTCCTGGCACGATACGCAGCGGGGCGCGGGGGTCCCAAGTGCAGAGCAGCGGGAAAATACGCTCCCCGAGCGGGCCCGGCGCCTGGAAGGCGAAGAGCAAGTCCAATGAGCGGCCGTCATAGAAGGCCACACGACCCCGCTCCCAGTCCAAGTCCACGCGAATGCGCTGCGGCGGGGGCCTGGCGCCACCTAGCAGAGTGGGCTCTGGGGCCGTGAGCGCCCACAAGCGGCCGCCTCGGCCCTCCACTGCCCATATGGCCTCCGATGGGCACAGCTTGATGAGGCCCTTGCGCGTCACGGACTCCCCGGCAGCGCCCAAGGCATAGCAGCTCTCTCCCGCGTTCTCGTCCTTCGCTGTAGAGTCTCTGAAAGACGTGCCTTCCGCAGTCTCCACCTCCCAGCAGTGGCGGCCTGAAGCGAAGCCCTGCGCACCAAGCACGGCCCTGAGCTGATCGAAGCGCGCGGGGCTGTCCAGCGGCGCAGGCGTTCCGGGTGGAGCCAGACTCACGCCGCGGTAGTCAGAGGAGATGAGCAAATCACGGTGTGCAGTGCGAGGGTCGAGCATCAGATCAGCTGCAAAAGAGGAGACAGGGGGAACATCCATTGCATGAGAAGTGTTTTAAGTCCGGAGAGAAAAGGGTGGAGAAGAGGTATCGAGGATACTTAGGAGACGTGCTTGAGTCCCCTCGCAGCTCAAAGGGCGACCGGGATCGGAAGAGACTAAGAGCCACTTTGTGCTCTGATGCACCACTTTTGTGGAACTGGACTTGGACAGGGACTATGCTGGTCAAGGAACCCAGCGTGGAGACCTGAGGGGAGGCTGGCTTGTGGTGTTGGTGGAGGAAGAATGGCTGATGGGACTTCTAGGGAGAAAGAAGACTAATACTTGAATCTGCAAGCCGACTATAGTGGCTTTAGTCCCAGCACTTGGGAGGCAAAGAGGGCAGAACTCCGTGAGTTCGAGACCAGCCTGTATAGCAAGTTCCAGGCCAATTAGGACTACATAGTAAGACCCTGTGTCAACAACGACACAAAGCAAAAACCTTGAATCTTCAGCATCTGGGTGGGGTATGGGAGCCAGGTCAGCAGGACTACTGAAAGAGACAGATACCTGATAGGAACCAGAGTGACTAGAGGAAAAGCAAAGGGAGGAATCCAAAGTATCCAGTAAAACCAGCCCATTCACCTTCACAGGACCGGCCCATTTCTATAGGAGGTGTGGTCAGAGGAGATCATGGAAATTGCCTAAGGGACCAGAAAAAGTCACTGGCCTTGTGGGTATGGGGTGCTTTAAGGAAATACTTCTGGATTAGGGCTAGAAGCAATTTGGATTAAGTGAGATGGAGGGTGACTAAGGGGTGGAACATCTGGAGAGCTACCTTGGGAATGCGCACAGAAGGAGTAGAGGAAAAATGCTGGAGTCCTGACCCCTTTCCAAGAATGGGAGGGGTTGGATGGAAGCAGGGATTCCTGAGAATGATCTTGTACTGTCTGGAGAGACATAAAAGCATGAGGGAACGTGGCTGAGATCTGAGGAATTAAGGATATTGTTTCGGGTTACACTGTGCCTCCTGTCCAGATGTGGACTTACATATGCATAGGCTCAGCACATTAGAGGAAAGACAGAGGGATCTATGTCAGTCTGGGGTACATAGAAAGACACTCTTTAAAAGGAGCAGGGTGTCAATTTTGTTCCCCAATTTTCTGAACTTACCTTATGGGGGGGGGGGTTGGGAGAAGGATTTTCACAAAGGTAATCAAGTAAAAAGAATGAGATTATTACAGTGGGTCCTGATGCAGTATGACTTCTACCTTAAAAGGGAGAGGAGACACTTGCACACAGAGACAGGTACCTAGAAGGAAGATCAGGTAAGACCATCTATGGACCAAGGAAGTGCTGAGGCTTCCAGAAGCCAGGAGAGAGCATGGAACAGACTTCTCCTTAGCCCTCACACTTCTATCTCAAGACTTTGAAGTGCAGATGGTGGTTGTTCAAGCCACCTATTTGTGGCACTTCATTATTTTGGCCCAGCCCTGTAGGAAGTCAAAACTGACACCAAAGGGGACTTGAGCACTTTCAAGAGCTAAGAGGGAGCAAACAGAGCACAGATTGTGATCCACTCCCTGCCCTCCTCACCTGTCAGTCTGTGAAGCATGTTTTTTACCACGGGGTAATCTTCAGGGAGATCCTCCTCTGAGTTAGATGACTTGGGTGCCGGGACATCAAATCTGGACAGATGAAGGAAGGATCAGGAAGTTATTAGCATCCCTGTCTTTTTGATGCTGCTTCTGATAATCCTGACCGACTCCTAACCCATTCACTTTTCACAGAAACAGGCGAGGCTACACTCCAGAAGGCCTGATGCTAAGTGGGGGTAAAGATACGGGTCTGGAGAGAAGGTCATGGCTATGGCTGTAGGTAGTGGAAAGGAAGAAACAAAAATAGAACTCACCGTCTCCATGTCTTCCTCATATCCTGGTATGGGCAGAAGAAAACATGGGTGTGAGTTCATACTGTGGGACATCCTCCCCTCCGTCTCAGGTGATCTCTGACTGCTTGATACCCTCCCACCTTTTAAAACCATCTCCCTTCACCCCCACAACACCCCTGCCTGCTCTGCTCCATTTTTCTCTTCGGTTCTCCCCTTTTCTTTCATGTCCTTTACTTCTGCCTACTCCAAAAATCACTTTCTCCTCAGGCTCCTAGCTTCATCCAGACTGTTATATGCCATCCTTCCACATCCTCAACATAACTATTTCTTACCTCTGGTTTTATCTCCCCAGGCCCACGCTCTCTTTCAGTAATGCTGAAAGTTTCTGTATTCCAGAACAAATGTCCACCCCTTCACCACAAAAAGGGAAACACACACCCATATTCCTTGAGCTAAGAGTTGTTATATAAAAGCCTAACAATAAAGCTGCTTTCCTTCTTGTCTTAAAAGCTCGGTGGCGTTTATTGGGCTCTTTGTTTTATTATGTCTCTGTACCCTCAGGCCCCTGAACTCAGAAGTGTCCCAAGAGGCTCTACAGATTTCGTAGAGAGCATGGCAGCCGGAAGAGGGCGCTGGATTCTCCCCCCCCCCCCCTTCCAAACACTGGGTTTCCTCCATCCCTCTTTTCTGATGCCCAGAGAGGATGGTCGGGAAGGCCAGTGTGGCAGGAAGAAGAGAAGAAGGCAATTACACCTAGACTAATTAGGTCTGAGAAGCCTTCAAAGGGAGGGAGCCAGACCCAGGGCTTCCTAAGGGAGAGGGGGAAGGGAAGCCAGATGGATATGGTCTTGAGGTATCATAAAGGAATAGGAGTGGTTGATGTCTAGGGGGCTCAGGGAAGGCCTAGTGGAAACTTTATGGCTGCAACGTGGAGACTAGCAAGAGGCCTGCCAGCTGTTCACCCGGACCTAGCCTCTACCTGTTTCCTCCCGTGCCTGGGGATCTGGGAGGAGCTGAGAACAATAACAACCCACAGTTCGGCTAGAGATTGTTAGGGGAACCCCTGCCTCACTTGATTCACACACACACACACACACACACACACACACACACACACACACACACACGTCAATCCCTCCCTTCCACTTGTGCTTTTTCTGCACCGTGTCAACCTTGGCTCCAGTGATTCTCTGTTGATACGGTCCTATCTCCATCCTCCCTAGGCTCCTCTTTTCCCTAACCCGGGTGTCTGCACCCCACTCCCTTTTCTGGCTCCCAGCCTGGCTCTGCAGGAGGCTTCTGAGTTCTCTAGGGGGCTCAGCGTTCTAACTGCCACCAGAACGTTTCTGCCTCTATAACCTCTTCCCTCCAGCTCTGACAAGACTCTATCCAGCCTCCTCCTCCCCCGACCGACCGACCGAGTGTCCACTCCTTCCAGCCTTTTTCCTATCTCCCTTTTTTCAAACTACTCACTCAAGACTTAGCCAGTCTTTCTCCCTCTCTCCCCTCCCTCTTCTCCCTCCCTTTCTTAAAATTATTATTTAAAATTCCTTTCTCTTTTCTATGTAGCCATTTCTGTACTGGAACTCACTATGTCTACCAAACTGAACTTGAGCAATCCTCCTGCCTCCGCATTCCTGGTGCCAAGTTGTCTGCTACCTACATTTCCATTAGGGTTTTAGAGCGAAAAGCACGGTTCCCACCTTTGCTAGGACACCCACAGACCTTTTCTTCACCAACAACCAGAACCCGTGAAGGCGGACCGCCCTACCTCTTCGTGGGAATCCAGGCAGCCCATGGTGGGGATGCGGCCGCCGCGTCGTCTCCCGGCCCGGGCCCCGGGCTCAGCCAGTTTCTCACGCAGCCCGCGGCTGATGCGCACCTCCACTGCCAATCGCACGTTGGACCTCAGGCTGCGTCTGGGGCACGGCTGGCCACAGCAGGGACAGGAAGGGGGCGCCGTCTCCGAGCCGGGCGCCGCCGGAGCCCCCCAGCAGCGCGCCAAGCACGCACGGCAGAAGCTGTGCTCGCACGCCAGCAGGACTGGGTCCTCGAAGGGGCCGCCGCACAGCGGACACGTCGCCAGCTGCTCCAGACGCTCCACCAACCCCGGGCCCAGCTCGGGAGCCTCCATGGAAAGCAAGGGTCCCGACGCACCCGAGTCCGCAGCCGCCCCCGAGCTCGCAAGTGGCGGACCACGCCTGCTGCGTGCTGACTTGACGCCCCTCGCTGCGCCTCCCTCATTCACTTCGCACCTCCTATCTACCCCTCTCCCGGGCTGCCTCGGTTACCCAGATCGGACTCAGAGCGTCTACTTACCACGTCAGGTTTTATAAGGAGGGAGGAGGCCCCGTGCAGGAGGTAAACAGCAGACCTTGCGTAATGCCTCATCTGGTTCTCCCGCTTCCCTAGTAGGGTTTGGGGGAGCAGGGTGTGGAGACTGAGACTCCTAGGTTCTAGAACCTAGGAGGTGAGCACCAGGGCACGCGCTGTGGGCAAGTTGGCAATGCTGGGTTTGGTAGCCCCCGTGAGTGAGTCCCTGAAGAGTGTGAATCTCCCCCTTGGCCTGTGGTGTGCTTTTGGTGGGCAGGATGCCCAGGCTCGCTCTCGGCATGCGTGCCCACATTGCCAGGGCATGAGTCATCCCAGGTGGCTGGCACACCTACATCTGGGGATTGGGGGCCCGGAAACTTTGGTCCTGGACTGTGTGGCTTTGGCAGGCCTCTGAGTGTTGGCCTGTGGTTGTCACTTCTGGCGTCTCTCTTCCTTCCATCTTCCTGCCTTACCTATTAAGGTCTGAGGACAAGCAGGCTTTGGAAGAAGAGGTGGAAGCAGGCGCCTACACACTCCTGCCTCTCAAGTTCAGGTTCTGCATCCTGATTCATCTCATTCTCTCTCTCTCTCTCTCTCTCTCTCTCTCTCTCTCTCTCTCTCTCTCTCTCCATCTTCTCTATCCTTTTCCTTTGTGTTCTTATTTTCAGCTTTCTTGTTCCCCTTTTCTTTGTACCTGACAATTACCTATTTCAACCGATCTCAGAGGCCCAGAGAGCTGGATCATCAAAAGTGGACCATACCTAGATCATCTTTTGACTGTGCCCCTGAAGGGAATCAACTTACCTATTTCTTTATTTTAAATTTAAATGGCAGATCCTGGGAGCTCCCTTCTACCTTAATTTCTGATCTTTCCTTGTACCCCTCTCTCACCTCTCTCACCATCTCTTCCTCCTCTCCTCTCTTCCTGATCTCTCCTCTTCCTAGCTCCCCTTTCTCTTTTCCAAGCCTTTCCATCTGGATACATTTGGGAATTTCTGAAAAGGCTTCTGTTTGTCCCCACACGTGACCACATACACTTTTTGTCCCCACATGTGACCACATACACTGTTTGTCCCCACATGTGATCACATACATATGTATCATGATCATTGGTGCCCAACTCCAAAGTGCACAAGCCTATAGATAGATACACTCATACAGTACAGGCATTACAAACATATCTCAGTAGTCTCGTAACATCGAACACCATGATGGAGGTTGTTGAGGGACAGATGAACAAACTCAACCAGAACATCCAGAGACGGACCTTGCCATTAATCTTATTGTTGATGATAACAACAAAACAAAGCATCCGAGCTTTACCGAGCAGCAGCACTTTATTGGGCACCTCCTCCAGGTACCTTTCTTCCTCCCCCACAGTTACTAGAGAGGTACTCAAATGTGACACCAGGGTAAATAAAACCTCCACAAACAAATACAAACCTCCCAGCTCAACATCAGAATGCACTGGCAAAATATGAGGCTGGGTGTGATGGTGTATGCCTGCAATCCCAGAACTCAGGAACATGAGACAAAATGATTGCCATGATTTCCACACCAACTTGGACTACATATGAAACTCTCAAAAAACCACCACCACTCCAACTTTTTTTAAAAAAAGACCCAACATGATCTAAATCTGTTTTGCAAAAGATGCATTTCTATGCAGGTAAAATGGTACTGTGCCACACAAGACACTTCATTCTAGAAACTGAAGAAGACATCGCCTTACTAAGAAATGGAGAATTAATTTGAGGTTGTACTATGTTTGATAATTGGTTGAGCTTAAAGTAGGGAGACTATTCCAGAGTATATAGGTGTATCCACTGTAATCACAAGCATTCTTAAAAGTGGAGAGTGAGAACAGAGAGGACCAGAGAGGTAGTAGCACAAGGAGTTCTCCGACTGACACTGCTGACGTGTATATGTCTATATGAAAGCAGAAAACACTTGGGGAAAGGTCATGGCAGCCAGAAGTTATTATATCTCCTGAAGCTTGACTCAAAGGCAGTTGTGAGTCACCCAGTGTGGGTGCTGGGAACCTAACTCAAGTCCTCTGAGGAAGTAGCAAGTGCTCTGTGCTGGCTAGTTTCATGTCAGCTTGACATAAGCTAGAATTGCTGGAGAGGAGGGAGCCTCAGTTGAGAAAATGCCACCATAAGACTCAGCTGTAAGCAAACCTATAGGGCATTTTCATAATTAGTGATCCACGAGGGAGAGGCCTCCACATGAGGGAGGTGGGCTGGTGGTCCTGGGTTCTCTAAGAAATTAGGTGAACAAAGCCATAAGAAGCAAGCCAGTAAGCAGCACTCCTCTATGGCCTTTGCATCTGCTCCTGCCTCCAGGTTCCTGTCCTGCTTTGAGTTCTTGTCCTCACTGCTTTTGATGATGAACTGCTCTATGGAAGGATGGGCAAAATAAACCCTTTCCTCCCCAAGTTGTTGTTCGCTCATGGTGTTTCATCACAGCAGTAGTAACCCTAACTGAGACACACACTATTCACCATCAAACCGTCTCTCCAGCCCCCATACGTTGCTGACAATTGAGGAAGGAAGCCATGATGCAAAGAAGCAGCAAAGACTAAGAGAAGGGATTATCCACTCAGTGATCCATTAGGAGCCATGTCCAGTGAGGCCCTTGACAGACTTATGAACTAAGGAATTAAAAGACAGCAAATGTGGGGGCTGGAGAGATGGTAGCACAGTTAAGGGTGTTTGCTACTCGTCCAGAGGACCTGAATTTAATCCCCAGAGCCCACATCAGATGTTTCACAATAAGGTGTAACTTCAGATCTTCTAGGCACGCACATGTGGTATATATTCACACACACACACACACACACACACACACACACACACACACACATACACACACACATTAAAAATGATGAGCTAGAGATGTGGCCCAATGGTATAGTGCTTTCCTTGTGCTTTTCTTGCATGCACAAGGTTCTGGGTTTGATCCTCAGCAGTGCAACAACAAATGAAACAATAATGTGTGTTAAAAACACTAAATAGCAGAAGCTGTAAGAAATGATATGCATGCTGGTCCTTTCTCCTTGTCTCTTGCCTTTTGGGCCTGTATTTGTGTGTTTGTTATTGCTGACATTATTTTGTTTGAGACATAGTCTTTCTATGTAGCCTCAGGCTGACCTAAATTTACTATGTAGCCCATATTAGCCTCAAACTTGAAATCCTTTTACCACAGCCTAGTTGAATGCTAGGATCTTAAGTATGTCACATCACACTAAACTACACACATCTATTTTATTCTGATATCTGGATTTTACTGCTTTTTTTCACTGCCTTGTTAGTACCCCTTTGTCTCCTGTTCCCCTCTTCCTCCTCCTCCTCCTCTTCTTCCTTTTCTTTTCTTTTTTGTAAAACACGGTCTCATTATGTTTCTAGCTGTCCCAGAACTTACTGTGTAAAGCATGCTGGCCTTGAACTCACAGAGAATCAGTTTGTTGCTGCCTCCTAAGTAGGACATTAAAAGCGTGTGGCACTATGTGCAGCTGGATTACTTCATTACATTGACTCTATTTCTACCTTCAACATCTCTCAACAGAGTTCTTTCCAGATCTGGGCCTGGAGTACTAGAAAAACACCTCTAAGTCCCTTCAGTCCAAGTACCTTGCCATGGCTCTCAAGGTCTTCTCTTGACAGTGCTTCACAACCTTGTTTGGACATTGAAACCACCAGAGAAACTTAAGTGTCTGATTCCCTGGGTGACACCTCCAACCAATGAAGCAGAACCTCTGGCTATGAGCGACAGACATCAGCAGCTTTCAAGCTCTTGCGTGATGTCTTACATCATGAGTCTGCAGAAGACCCACCCCTCCCGTTTTGTTTCTTCTGCTCTGGCTGCAGTGCCTTTCAATTACCTGTTCCTTGAACGCTCCAAGGCTGATCTAGATGCACAGTCTCAGCACTTATTGTTCCTTCACTTTAGAGAAAGCTTCGAATGCCTCTCCCCGTCATCTCATTCAGGTCTCAATGCAAAGGCAACATAGTCAGAGAGGACTCTTGTTTTCCAGTGTTAGGGATAGATGCCATGGCCTCACACCTGCTGGGTAAGTAATTTATTAGTGAGCTACATCTCCAGCCCCAGAGAAGGCTGCATCCACAAGCATTTATTTATTTATTTTTAAATTAACTGCAGATGTGTGTGTGTGTGTGCCTACATGAGTTTATGTGCACATATTCATAGGTGCACAGAAGCCAGAGGCTGTCTGATCCCCTGGATCTGGAGTTATAGGCACCTGGTGTGGGTGTTGGGAACCAAATCCTAGCCACTACAAGAGCAGTAAGCTCTCTTACCCACTGAACTGTATCTCCAGCCTCAATACCACATACATTTCAAGTCATTTTTCTCAAAGGAATTAATTATCTTTTTAAACTTTTATCTTCATCATCTTTATTTTGGTCTCCTATACCTGTTTTTACTTCTATCCAACAGATGCTAAGCCCCACAGGAGCAGGAATGTAACCTTCATGTTCACGTCTGTCTGACACACACCTGGCCCAAAGCCCAGCACAGTGTCTCAATGGCTCTACTCAGTTGTTGGATTACTCACTGTTGATTGGGCAAAGTGAGAAGATCCTCCTTTGAATGACTACTTATCCCATTTAAGCGTCAGACAAAGACACTCTTATCAATTAGTAGTCCGTCCACATTGTCAGGTGCCAGGGATGGTGCTGGAGAGTGCTTGGGTGACAGAAGAGCTCATTCTGTTACAGAAGCACACAACTAGCTGTTGATTCCCTTCTGTATCCAGGTGGTGAGGACTGCCTCAACCTTCACAGTCTGGTTTCCAAGTTTTCACACCTGATGGTTCTAGGACATGGGTAAAGGAAAAGGCATTTGAGCCTGGACTCTGCCAGGAACATTTTACTTTTCAAGACCGTCTCCCTCCCTCTCTAGATGCCCTAATGAGTTTACCTTATTAACGATGCTCTGATCCTCTCCAGAGTTCATCCTATGACCATAAATGGAGAATGGAGTTGAGTGTGTGTGTGTGTGGGGGGGGGGGTTGGCTTGGCTTGGCTTGCTCCAGTTGACTGTAACAGGATCCTGCCCCTCCTGAAAGCAGGCTCCTCCTACAACTGCTCCCACCCACCCCTTTCAGGATGCATACTTCCGGTGTTGTGTTACAGTACAAAACCTCTGCTTGCTACTGAGGAGTGTTAGAAGTCAGATAGGCCCCTTCCTTTTCTTTCTCCTTCCTGTTTTTTCTTCACTCCTTTTGTTTACCCCCTAGTCTGTCATTCCTCTGTATCAGTAACATCTCATCTTTTAAAAAAGTCTCTAAGTGTTTACACCTTCAAGGAGGGGAGGAAGGCGTGAAGAAGTGTTTGGGAGGATGGTCATAGCATAGTCATAGTCCCTGTCCTTAGAAAGTGTGATAAGGCGGGTAAAGCATATCCATTACCACACCAAGTCTATCATTACTAAATTAGGGAGTGTAATAAGACAGATAAAGTGTCTCCATCCCCAAGTATGCTGGAGCAAGGAGTGGATTGAGAGTTCTTTCCGTAGACAGATTAGAGGATAGGAGGACGTGATGTCAGAAAATCCTCTTGGAGGAAATGACCTGTAAATGGGAGGGCTGAGTTGAAATGAGAGGGCAATGGAAAAAAAAAGACTGAAAAAAGAATTTTTCTATTGAAAGTGGTTAAAGAAGACCCAGGAGTAAAGGAATCAAAAACGGCCAGTGCTGCAATCCTTTCTTAATTCCCGTTTATGGTGGTTTTCCCCTTAATCACACCTCAATAAATAACCGCTCATTTTAAAGAGAAGAGTGTGTGTCACTCAGTGTTCTTTAGTATACTTGGAAGTTCTCTGGAGCAACTGTTGTAAGGGCTCAGGGTAGACTCCTGACTCATGTGTGGCTTCAGAAGGGCTTGGGTTGAGGGGCATGCATTGAATTTCTACCACTGCTCTTCCTCTCTCCTTTGCTTTCTTTTCTGTCCTTCTTTACAAATCTTCCCTTCCTCTTTTGAGCAGTTCCCCTGAGAGTTGGGTGTTCATCATCCTGGATGCTCATTTATTCCCTTCCTGCCAATAACTTCCCTGTTGGTATCGTGAATGCTTCTTTATCCAACCTCTAAATATCTGCTCTCCATTCCTCTCTCTCTTCAGTGTTTCCTGGCCCTTCCATTTTCCACGGCCTCTTAGCAAGTATTCCTTTAAAAGCCAACCACTCACTCACTTGTCACAATTCATCATCCAAGAACGGTTTTCTAAATATCCAGTGTATTCCTAGCATTGTGGGAAGAGATGGGGGTACAAAGCAGAAGTCAGACACGGTTTCTTGTCTTTGGGCAATTTAAATTGTATTGGCAGAAACTAATAATAATCAAGTAAACAGATAAATTAGCAAGATAATTATAGATTATAACTGCTTTGAGGAATATAAAGAGGTTAATATGCCAGGAATTAACTGGAAGAGGCACGGATAGCTTTAATAGGATAATAGACGGAGCTCTGCTGACATTCGAGCTGAGCTCTGACAGATGAGAGGGACCCATAATGAGAAGAGCTGGGGAAGAGTCATCTTGGTAGCAGCAGCCTTGTAACTGACCAAGAGGTTCAACATGAGATAGGAGAGATGCAAGAAGCAGTATTTTAGGGCCAGAATAAGAACTTTGCTTTGTTCTGAGCCTTAAGTGGAGGGATTATCTGGCCCAGGTTTTCTGTATCTAGAAGCACATATGTCTTTAGCCTCTCCATTACTTTTCTAATCTTGGGTTTTCCATGCCATCTACACACAAGATGGACATCTCTCTTTCATATCCACCTCATTGTCATCTTCAAAATAAACCAGTTGTTTGTTTGTTTGTTTGTTTTTTCTCCTGCTCAAGGTCTTTAAGTGTACCACATGTAGCTGATTTAGTCTGGCTCCTGATCATTAGAGATCATAAGATAATTGATATATAAGTGGGAAAACCTTTCTATTTTCATTCCTTGGGAGTGAAGGAGTAGGTTTCTTTCTGTCTCATAGGCAGTTAGTTGTCTCAGATATTTATAACATATGGTATGCCCAGTGTTGGAATCCAGGAATCACAGGAAACAGAAGGAGCAAAGAAGTCCATGCTCAGTGACATTAGATTTGATGCTCCGGCTGCAAGAGGGGTCCTCAACAGGCTGGAGATGGAGCCCAGTGACACAGCTACTCATCAAATATGTACAAGGCTCTAGGTTCAACCATGGTCATAAAAGAAGAAAACAGCATGGGCTACTAAACAATCACACATGAGATGACGTACACAGTGATGAGAGCTGTATCAGGTCAGGCTCCAGGTTGGAAGCAGAAAGCCCAGTAGGCATCTAAAGAGCAAGTGATTAACTCAGGGAACTAGATGATAATAAAATTACTGAAAGGTATGGACAATTCAAAGTCTGGAGGTCATAACTAGATCCTAAGCGTCTTAAGGGACACTTTGTGATCAATCCCTATCACTTGGCAGTCATTTGATAAATTTAAGAACTCTACAAGTATCTGGCACAGAGGCTTTTAGAAAAGGCCCTTTTCTAAGGAGGTGACACCAAGGGGAGATTTGGGAGCTGAATAATTCAACCTATGCAAAGAGGAAGCAGGGAATTTCAAGGGAAAGAGAACAACGTTGTACAGACCCAGAGGCAAGAACACTGGGCTAGTGTAAGCAGAGCCAGTGCACAGTGAGCAGGATATAAAGATGATTCAAATAATAATGAGAACTTAGGCAAAGGGTAAATATTAGGCTCTGAGGAGTCAAGGGAGACAAGAATGGGAGAGACCAACCCCTACATGCTGATAGCAGCCTTCAGAGAGGTGGTCCACCCTGAAGAGATAAAACATTCTAGTAGTTCAGGTGAAAGATGTAGGCTTGAAGAAGTGGGAACCAATGAAGCTGGAATAAGCAGGAATTGTGTGGAAGCACAATTTATAGATAGACCTGATAATATGTTGAAGTAAGCTTCAGAGGATGAGGGTAAGGAAAATGAAGGATGAGTTATTTTTGTCTTTTCTATTAGGTTTTCTTTGTTTGTTTGTTTCTTCCTTCCTTTCTTTCTTTGAGACATGTTTTCTCTACATAAACCTGGCTGCCTTGGAATTCACTTTACAGACCAGAGTGGCCTCAAACTCACAGAGATCGATCTGTCTCTGCCTCCTGAGTACTGGAATTAAAGACATACCCCGAAAGGGATGAGTTCTTAATTCTGCATCCACCCCAGTGCCTATGGCTGAAACACTTATGACTTATGAGGGTGTTTGCAATTTTAGATTTATTTTTTTTTGATTAGGAATGATAATGACCAATCTGTATTTTCCTTCTTGGGAAGGAAGACAAGGAATGCTGGGCATGGCACCTTAATTACAATTTCAGTAGGTAATAAACGAAGCTTGGAAAAGGGCAAGAGAAGGAGTTAATTGCTCATCTGCAGGAAGCTTGTCAGGATGGAGGGAAGGAGAGGCAACAGCTCTGAAGCAGAAGCTGCTGAGGCATTAGGATTCAGCACATGGATCCTGTGGCTGTAGCAGAGGGACCGTTAAAGAGGTGACCCAAGGCAGGGCCTTGATATCACTGTAAGAACTTTCTTTAGACGGGGTTTACTGCACTGGTGGCAGCCACACCATTGTCAGTTGGATTGGGTGTGGTGTGAGAGCAGATGAGGAGTTGGAAAGAAGTAGATTGGCCCAGGATCAGGGAGGATGTGGCTATCAGCAGCTTAGGTGAGGAAGACTATGAATGAAGATGAAGAGTCAAATGTTAAGGGGCTCAGTTCCCAGAACCCAGATTGGGTGACTCACAACTATCTGTAACCCAAATTCCAGAAGATTCAACAGTTCTATGGGCACCTTAACTGACATGGTACACACACAGACTAGCAGGTACACATACACATAAAATTCTTTAACAATCAATGTTGTTTATTTTTTGTTTTGTTTTGTTTTTTTTTAAGAGCTAAAGATTAAACTAAGCACGGTGGCATACCTTGTCATTACAGCTCTCTGGAAGCTGAGACAGGAACCATTCCTGAGAGTTAGAGGCCAACGTGGACTACTCAGCAAGACCCTGGAAGGAGGAGGGGAGAGAAATGAGATAGCATAGGGGCACATGATACAGCTGTGTGATGACATCTATGGAATCTATCAATATGTACAGTGACTATTCAACAAAAAGTATGCGGGTATGTGAATCTGGGTTTGTCTGTCATGAACTGTGCAGCCCTGGACAAGCATATGGCATTATGGGTAGTAGTGAAACCAAAATAGTTCCTATTAACATTAGCCTTTTGTAATTTTCAGGTGTTTTAATTTTTTTCCTACTCTCTTACCTGGTTCACAAAAGTCTAAGCATCTCTTTTACTGTAAGGAACCTGGAGGACAGGCAGAATAGGAAGCTCATTTGCAAAGGATCAGAGTAAACATCAGCCTTAGGGACACAGCAGACAGTAGTGCTCCTGCTCCCCATAATGTTTAACCTTGACTCCTGACTCCCAGGGACATAATGACTCAAACAACAGGGACATAGCTGTGAGTCAGAAACATGAAAGAAACATGAAGCAGAGAAGGCTGGCAGGAGAAAGAGACGGCAACACAGAGAGTGACCTAGAAAAGCCTCTTGAGCTGAGAGCCAGTCTATCTATGTGCTTCTGGGTCTTGGTCCAAAGAAGCAACTCTCCCTCCCTCTTTCTTTCCTCTTCCCTGATGACTTGTCACCAAAGTATCACAGGCATGCTGTTGGCAGCCAGCCTGGCAATTAGTGCAGGAGCCTCTCCCTTTGACTTCCTCTAGAGCCAAGTCTCCAGAGATCCCCCAACTCACCCCTCCAGCCCTGACCTATCCTATGTTGCATCTCTGGACGTAAACTTTGGCCTCAGGACCTGCCCAGGCCTCTCAGCTCCCCTCCTGGATTCCCTCCTGGCACAGATATAGCATCTGGCACCCTTTTATCTACCATCTCTGAACACTTTTGTGAGCATCTTTGAAACTGTGTCCACACCCATGCTGCTCCCTGGGGGGGGGGGGGGGGGGTTTCAAGGCATGAAGAGTAGGAGGGACTTCAGAGAAGCAGAGGAAATGAAGCTTACAAAAGCCTGTGAGGTGGTTCCAACAAAGCTGTGAAGAGCTGCTGCTGGGAGGAGAAAGGTGAGGTGGACACTGAGAAGGGCTTTAGGAAGAGAGTGCCCACCAAGGCAGATGGAAAGCAGAAGGTGAGAAACAACCACACCAAGAACAAATCCAGCAACAGCAGGAGAGAAGAGTCTGGCAGAATGGCTGAATCTGGGAGGGAATTGTTACAGTTGGAGAAGAGGCAACAGTGTGTCTATTGCTATAGCACCTTCAGTCTCCATTCCATATTCGTCATGGATATCATCACTCCCATTTTAGAGATCACAGATGGAGGCACCCAGACTGAGAAAGGTGACTTGAATCATGTGGCTAGTAAGAATGAGAATTCTCTCTCATTCTGTCTGGGGAGGAGGAGACTGGTAGAACTCTGGGACTGACTGGCTGACCAAGAAATTTACTTGCCAAGCTCTAGCCCAATAAGAGACTTTGTTTCAAAAAACGAGATGACTTTGTTTCAAAACAAGAGACTTTGTTTCAAAAAAAAGCTCCTGAGAAATGACAGCTAAGGTGGTACACACACACACACACACACACACACACACACACACACACACACACACACAAAGCTGGACCTGATGGCTTATACTTTTAAGAGAAACAACCACTCTTGAGAGATAGATGCAGGCCAGCCAGGGCTACATAGAGAAACCCTGTATCACAAAACAATTTTTTTTTAAAAAAAAAAAGAAATATTTTTCTTTCCTATTACAGCAGTGTCTATTAAAGGGGAGAAATAGACAGCATCCTGTCCCATCACCACCACCACCCCTTCTAAGGGCCTAGTCTCATTGTAGCCAAGGCTGGCCTTGAACTCTTGATCCTGTTACCTTCACTGCTCAAGTGCTGGGATTATAAGTCTGTGCTACCATACCTGGTTCCTCCCCCACTAAACAGTCTAAGACACATTCCCTTCCAAAGACTGAGTTACTTGTCAAGAAGTGATGTGATATAAGCAAGCAAAACATATAGGGGTGTGGCCCAGGGCTAGAGGGCTTCTTTAGGGGAGGGCAGTTTAGAAAAGCTTCACAGGGAAAGTCTGGGAAAGGGAACACCAGAGGACAGTGGGAGGAGGCAGGAGAGGGCCTGTCAGGCAAAAGCCAGCAAGCAGAGTGTGTGGGAGAACTGGGTACGTTCAAAGAAAACAAAAGAGGGTGTGAAGGGAGCTGGAAAGAGAATCTACAGGAATAGTTCGGAGTCAGTAACATTAAATTTATGGTCTATTCAAAATCATCAAGAGCTGCTCTGTGTGTGTGTGTGTGTGTGTGTGTGTGTGTGTGTGTGTGTGTGTGTTAGTGGTGGTGGGGCTTACAACCACAGTGTTATGGGATACTTTATTATGTTGGAGATGTAAGAACTTTGATGAAATAAAGAACATTCCGTGACCATTCCCATATGTCAGGCAACATGAAAAGCGCTTTCACGAACATTACTCAGATGTAATCTATGCTGCAGTTTAAAGGATTGAGGAGGAGCATAGTTGTGTGGTAGAACAGGCACTTAGCCTGTATGAAGCCCTGGATTTCATCCCCAGCACCAAAGCTAAGCAAACAAACCAATAAAAGAGAGTGAGGAAAACTCCTGTGGGTTGACATGAGAAGGGCTCTAGGACGCATCGATAAAAGAACAAAGCACAAGGTTAAAAGAACTATGTGCTATGAGTTATGACCTATCCTACAGAAGCGCACACAGGTGATGGCTTTGGTTTGCAGCAGAAGGGAGTCTAGAGCCCAGACATCTGTGATGGAAGGTACATCTGGAGGTGGATGGGAGAGGATTAATGTGTGTTGACAGTGTCACTTCATGTCTGGACCTGGCACCGAGAGGTGCTTGGTTGGGGCTGGGTGCCTCTTGTTCCTTTACCCTGTACAAAACTTAGTTTTTAATTTAATTTAAAAAAATTCTTGGAACTGGGTGATCCTCCTTTTTAGGTCTCCTGAGTGCTGGGACTGTATGTGTATACCGCCAGGTACAGTCCAGACGGTTTCAAAGTGTGGCTGAAATGCAATCTGACTAAACTCGTTACAAAGATGATTCTGGCTCCAGGTAGAGAGCAGATGGGTGGAGGTGTGAGAGAACAGAAGGGTGCATGAGGCTGGACTGACCGTGGGAAAGCAAAGGGGGGAGGAAGAAAGTGTGTGAATCTTGCCTGAAGGGGTGGGTGAGCGAGCGGTGGATCCCTCCTGACTGGGCGCATAAGGGACGACACAGCACAATTGATTATTTTCAGAATTTGAAAAGAAGTAAAATGTCAAATAATTTGGAAGAAGTAATTAGAAAAACATAGCAATTCTTTCAAATCTTTTATCTGATTTGGGGTAGGTCGGTTTTTTTTGGGTTTTTTTTTTTTTTTTTTTTTTTGGTTTTTTTTTTTTTATTTTGCATTTAATTCTCAGCCTGTAACTATCAGAATTATATTTTATCATTGGCCCTTTCAATTTTCACCGTTATTGATGGATTTACTTTTAGGAAAAATATAGCCATCAAATTAAGAGAAAATTGTCTCACTTAATCAACAAACATTTTCCCATCCTCATTATCTTACTTATAGCTATTTCAAAAGCATGTGTATCTATGCTTATTCATGGACATAAACACATGAAAAGAAACAGAAAAAAATGTCCCTTGAAACCCCATCCAATTGTTAGTCAGAAAGACAATAGTTAAAGGAGACTTTCATTCTTCCTGTTCAAATTCCTTATCAGTGAATATATACATTAATTACTCTCATAGTTAACAAGAATCCATACAGCAATACTAAAAGGTAATTATTTCACATGACTTACAGATGTGAGGAAGTTATTCAAGGTTTTACAACAAGCAAACATACCTGATTAAACACACTTTTAGGTGTGACCCTAAAAGAAAAAAAAAAGCCAGGGCAAGAAGACCTGAAAAAGGAAGCCAGGAGTGTGTGTGTGTGTGTGTGTGTGTGTGTGTGTGTGTGTGTGTGTGTGTGTGTGTGTGTGTAAGGGGGTGTGTTTGGAGAGCCAGCTGTGGTCAAGTACTCCTCTAATCTCAGAATTCAGGAGACTGAGACAGAAGGATTGTGAGTTTGAGAGTGGCCTTAAGAGAGAGAGAGAGAGAGAGAGAGAGAGAGAGAGAGAGAGAGAGAGAGAGAACAAAGAAACAAATAAAGAAGGAAGGGAGGGAGGAAGGAAGGATGGTTAGAGAGAAAGAATCAGAGAGCCAACCCTCAGCATATTGAAGACACAACAGCAACACCATAGCTGTGTGATTTAAATGTTGAAGGACCCTTGACGGTTATACTGGGGAAAGAGTCATCAGTAGTCAAGAGCACTGCACTGAAGGGTGACAGGTCACGGCCTCACATACTTAGGGAGCTCAGGAGCCAGGCATGTGCCGGTTGTTGATTTACCCTACAGTGAGTCACTGGATCCCTGAAACTAACAGCCAGGGTGAGGTCACCACCCCACGAGACAAGAGGCAGAGACAAGAAGGCCCTTGCGGACTGGGGAGATGAACCTGTCTGGTCAGAGGCCAGGATCCCAAAACCAACAAAGAATTCATATCTGACAGGTTTTCCTTGGGGCTCAAATGAATAAGTAGGTCTGGGAGTCACTGGGAGCTGTGACAAACAACTTGGCCAAAAAGATAAGCTACGGTTTGCCCTGGGAGAACAAGGCATATTAGACAGGAGAAGTGGCCATGAGCCTCAGCCAGGCCACCGAGGCAGCTGTTGTAATCATAACCTAGTTTCCTCAGGATCACCTGAACCCTTTTCATGGATGTAGAAGTGGTGACTTTGGAGACTCAAAGTGTCTCTCCTGGGGCTGGAGAGACAGTTGGGTGGTTGGGAGCATCATCTGATTTTCCAGAGGACCCAGGTTTGATTCTCAGCATCCACATGGTGGTTTACCAGTCGTCAGTAACTCCAGACTCAGAGGATCTGATGAGCAGTTCCCTTTTCTGGCCTTCAAGGGCACCAGGCTCACACATGGTATATAGACATAAAAACACCCATATGCACAAAATAAATAAATAAAAATATGGTACCCTGATTCCATCCACGAAAAAAATATAAGTAAGCAAAGAAAATGTCTGTTACCTGACTTAAGATTTTATGGCCCTGTTGGGAAATCTTATGGATGAACCCAACACTTGGGCTATTTGAAGAGTTTTTACAACTGAGTCGATTTTACAAGTATAAACACATATGTCCTAACCACATTAATTCATTTCCTCAACTCCCCACTGAAGACTTGGCTATTCAGAATTTGGCTGAGGAATTGTGAGGTGGCACAGTAGATAAAGGTGCTTGTTGCACAAACCTGAGAACTTGAGTTCAATCATCAAATACCCCCAACTACTACAAATAATAATAAATAAATAAAATAATTTGTTTTTCAAAGAAGAGGGATGACAATCACACTAAGCCCTGTCTTCTTATATATAAACTCTCCCATACAATGCCAGTCTTAGACAAGCTTACTCAGAGACCAGGATACAGTCATAGCAAGGTCATGATCACATGATTAGTAATCCACACACTAAACACCAAACACTTCTTCTCTCAATCCAAAGGAAAATAGTATTTTGACCAATTTAAAAAATGATTGACAAACCCTGTCTCGAAAAACCAAAAAAAAAAAAAAAAAAAAAAAAAAAAAAGATGATTGACACCTTTATTTCTTAACCAGTTATAGCCTTATCTTCATTATAGTCTTCTCTAGGATAGAAAAGATTGCTTGAGATATTCAGCCATACAATCTGTGTTGTTTTATGACAGCATTAATCTAATGCACTCTCTTCTCATGCTTAAACCCACCCCAAAACACCTGACTAACCCCCAGCTATAGGACAGATTCTCATGCTTACTAAGACTCCCCCAATTTCTAGAGAGGTGCAATCTTACTCCCTGCCAGAAACACTAAAGCCAGCCTGGGGAATCTTTGGCTGAGGACATCAATCATACCCAAATGTTGGCTTTTTCTTTCTCTCTCTCTCTCTCTCTCTCTCTCTTTCTTTCTTTCTTTCTTTCTTTCTTTCTTTCTTTCTTTCTTTCTTTCTTTCTTTCTTTCTTTTCTTTTTTTTTTTAAATTTTCTGGGATGCACAGAGAAGACCATGCTGGTGGGAGATGGTACTAAGCAGGAGGTGATATCAGAAGAGACAGAGAAGCCACGAATTCACTCAGTTCATATTTACAGAGTACTGGTGTGAGCCATAGACATTCAAAGTGCCAAAGACAATAGTAAATATGACAAGATTCCCAGCTTTTAAGGATGCATTCAGTTGTGATATCAGGAAGAGACATATAAACAGATCATTGTTGTTTGTGGACATATGTCACTGTACCTGGGACATGTTCTGTTCTCACCTAGGAGGCTCATCTAAAGAACTGTGGGAGGGGAGGCGGGACCCAGGAAGAGCTCTCTGAGGAAGAAGAAATAGGAAGTCAGGTGTGATCAAGCACACCTGTACTCTCATCATTCAGGAGTTGGAGGCTGTAGAATCAGGAGTTCAAGTCTAGCCTCAGCTACACTGTAAAGCTGAGACCCGGCTTTATAAAATTCTGCCTTAGACACAAACAACAAAACAGTAGGAGGAGGAACACAAGAAGGTCAAGGGGATATTAGATATTTAACGGTGTAGAGAAGGAGTGTTTGGTACAATTTGGTCTTGTTAAGATGAGGAATTGTAACGAGGCAGAGTGATTAGGTTGGAGACACTTAAAAACCCCAATAGGTACTGAGATCTTATCTTTTAGAGAAAGGAGATGTTATCACAAGCCCAGAGAATCCTGACACAATCACATTAGATTATAAGAAATATTTTAATTTTTTATAATCTCTTTATACATATAATTTATTGCTGCTTTTCTGGGCCTTTGGACCTGCCCGAGCTTCATTTCACACACTCGGAGTAGAGGATTGAATTAACTGTGTCTCAGGAAAGGAAGAAACAGGCTCATCCTGAGGACCTTGGGGGCAGGATGGGGATGCTCTGTCCTAAGACTCTGTCTTCTTCCTCTTCTTCTCTCAGAAAGCTTCAGCTATTCCTGTTCTCATCACTGTGAACAACACCTGTCAAAACCAACTCATGAGAGGTCAGGCTCACTTTGAGTAGTGATTTGAGAGAATAGAGTCCACCATGGTGGAGAAGGCCTTGCTAAGGAGTTCATGGTGGGAGGAGTGTGTGGCAGAGAAGGGGGAACACTTTTGCCAAGCTGGCTTTCTTCTTTCTCCCTTTTTATTCAACCCAGGGCCCCAGTCCAGGACCACCACCTACATTAGGTGTGGATCTTCTTTCTTCAATGTAACCTATTTTAGTCTTTTAAAGATTTATTTTTATTTATGTGTATGTATCTGTGTGAGTATATGACATATATATATGTTAGTGCCCGAGGGGACCAGAAGAGGATGATGAGTCCCCTGGAGCTAGTGTCATAGGCAATTATGAGCTTCTTAACATGGTTACTAGGAACTTAACTGGGGTCCTCTGGAAGAGCAGAAAGTGCTTTTAACTGTTGAGACATCTCTTCATTACTATTTTAATAAAAAATAATCACTGTGTGCATGTTTGTGTGATGTGATTTTGTGTGTGTATATGTTTTGTACCTCTGTGCCTGTATCCATCTATGTAAGTGAAAATCAGAGGTAGAAGTCCCATGTCGTCCTTAGTTGTTCTCAACATTGTTTGTTGAAGTGGGGTCTCTCATTGAATCCGGAGCTCACTGATCAGCCTGACAGGATGGTCGGCAAGCCCCTAGGATTCTTCTGTTGGTATCTCCCTGCACTGAGATTACAGGTTCAGATAGCTACCCCAGCTGCTCACATAAGTTCTAGAGCTCCAAACTCGGGTCCTCAGGCTTGTATGGCAAGCACTTCACCCACTGAGCTATTTCCCCAGGCCCTCTGTGTAACTGACTTTCTTTCTTTGTTTCTTTCTTTGGTTGTTTTTTGTTTGTTTGTTTGTCCCTTTCTTTGTTTCTTTTTTCTTTGGTTTTCCAAGACACAGTTTCCCTGTGTAACCTTGGTTGTCCAGGAACTCACTCTGTAAATCAGGCTGGCCTTGAACTTACCCTCTGGAGTACTGGGGACCAAAGGCATGCACCACCACCACCTCCCTGTGCAACTTAATTTCAAATGCATGGAATTATCTGGTGTACTAGATAAAGGGCTGGGCAGGAAGAATTAAGTGCAATGAAATGCAAATGCCACAGTGTAATTGGTAGGTATCTGGGCAATTGTTAATCATGGCAGAATCCTTTCCACTCCTCACTTTGTTAAAAATGTTCATAAAATGAAATTTCAAGGAAGGGTCCACATGGAAGATAATGGCCCATTCCAAGCAGCAGCAGTGGATGGAGCCCTGAAGTAGTAGTTAACAGTGGACAGAGCAGCCCCTGAGGACTGTGGAAGTGAGGAGGAAGAACTCCTAGGTAGGGCCAGCCACTAGAACAGTGGTTCTCAACCTTCCTAAGGCTTTCTTATATTCTTATGACCCCAACCATAAAATTATTTCATCACTACTATGATTTTGCTTCTGTTATGAATTGTGATGTAAATATCTGACATGAGATCTCAGAGAGGGTCTCCACCCACAGGTTGAGAACCACTGCACTAGAAGCTGTTATCAATAAATTTATATAAATAAAAAGGCAGGAAAGGGAACTAGAGAGATGGCTCAGTGGTGAAGAGCATTGCCTGTTCTTTGACAGGACTGGGGCTATATTCTTAGCACCCACCTGTTGGCTCATAATCATCCATAATTCAATTCTCAAGTGATCTGACAACTTTTTCTGGCTTCTGAAGGCACTGCCTACATGTGGTACATAGATATACATGCAGGCCAAACACCCATTCATTTAAATATAACTAGAGGAAGAAGGAGGAGGAGGGGGGGAGGAGGGGGAGGATGAGGAGGAAGAGGAGGAGGAGGAGGAGGAGGAGGAGGAGGAGGAGGAGGAGGAGGAGGAGGAGGAGGAGAAGAAGAAGAAGAAGAAGAAGAAGAAGAAGAAGAAGAAGAAGAAGAAGAAGAAGAAGAAGAAGAAGAAGAAGAAGAAGAAGGAGAAAAGAAGCAAGGCATGGTGACACATGCCTTTAATCCCAGTAATTAGGAAGCAGAGGCAGGTGAATCTCCGTGAACTGGAGGCCAGCCTGATTTACACAGCGAGCTCCAAGACAGCCAGAGCTATGTACGGTGTTTCAAAATTAAAAGATGGGGCATGGTAACACACGCCTGAAATTTCAGAACCCAGGATGCAGAAAGATTGCCACAAACTAGAAGCCAGTCTGATCTATACAGTAAGTTCATACCAGCACTCTCTCTCTCAAAAACAAACAAACGAACAAACAAACAAACAAACAAACACAACCTTACAACAGAAAAAAGAAAAGAAAAAAAGAAAAAGACAAAATTGAGAGGTGGGGATAGACCTGAGGGAATATGGGGAGGAAGGGAAGTGCTTCATATCTGTTTCAAAGCTCTTTTGTATTTCTCTGGCTGATAGTCAAGAATCAAAGCAGGTCTGATAAAATTAGACTGCTGTTATTATGCTAATAGAGCCAGTATTCTTTTTTCCTGAGATGTCTCAAACAAGCATATTAAAGACATCTAATACGCCTGACTAAGGCCAAAAATGACCTTCAGCTTAACTTTATCAGCACTTCTCTTTAATACCTAGACGTAGCCAGCATGGCACGGCTGTAGCCTAAAGGGTCGGAGCCCACTTCCGGGTTTGAAAACCTACCAAACCCATCAACCCCTGAACTCAAAATCCTACCAATCCCTGGGCTTGACTTGAAATCTCACCAATCCCCATCCTGAATTTCTCCACCCAGGAAAACTCCTCCCCTAAGAATTCCTATATAAGCCTGCCTCTTGCTCAGTTCTCTGCCCCTGCAGAGGCAACCACCCCCTGATAAGTCACTATGTAAGGTTTGTTGTGTGGTGTATCTTAGCTCCTGACTGACTTTCCCTTTAGAGCTGCAACATATGCATAAGGGGAACCCTCCCTGTCAGAACTGCAACACTTCCAATGTGGAAGCTACATCATCTCCATTGGGGAAGCTTTTCCTTCAGAGATGTAACACTTTCATAGGCGTCACTGCAAAAGCAAGAGGAATTTATTGTTCCAGTGCACGGGGTCATCCTGCACCCGAAGGCGAGGCGGCAACCTCAGGCGGCTCATTCAGCGAGTTCTTATACAGTTTCTAGGGGCGGAATAGAGCATCAGCAACTAGGCACAATATGATTAGCAGAACAGTGCGCCCTTTAAACTGATTGTTCTTTAGGGAGTGAGGTAGTAGGAACTTAATCAGCCCCTCCCTTCCAGCCTACGTGCTCTCTGACCTGTCTCTTCCAGGAGGGGAGGGGTGCCTACCTGCTGGGGGGGGGAGTCTGGTGGAATTTTCCAACTGCTCTGAGCTGACCTCTTCAAAAGTGGTGGCACACACTGTAATCACAGCACTTGAAGTTGGAGACAGGAAAATCAGGAGTTTCAGGGCATACAAGAGAACATGTTAAACACACACAGAGAGAGAGAGAGAGAGAGAGAGAGAGAGAGAGAGAGAGAGAGAGAGAGAGAGAGAAGATGGCTCTGTGGTGAAGTTCTTGCAGAGAACTTGAGTTTGGTTCCCAGCACCCACATCGAGCAGTTTACAACCATCTATATAGCTAGCGCCATGGGTTTTAATGCTTTTTGGCCTCTGTAGGCACCTGTAACTCATGATCACCATGCCCACGCAAAAATACATAGTCACATACATAATTAAAAACAAACCTTAAAAATAAAACCCATTGGGATAAACAATGTACTTTGTAGTGCAGCTTACGGTTTCATTTACAGAATTGCTTAAGGGAAATAGGTGTTTTCTGGTGTTAATTTGGTTCTTTTAATTGGCTTATTAAAGAAGGGAAGCTGAACCTGGTTTGATGGGGCACAGTCTGTGACCTCCAAGTGAAGTAACAATGCATCCCCTTTTCTGTGATGGAATAAATGTTAACAACATACAAGCCCCATCCTGATATCAGGTGCAGTGGATCTGATAAAGATGACTGCTGTTTTGTTCTATAGCCTCTTGAGTGTTGGGGGTCACAGAGGTGTGCCATTGTACTGGCTGGTTTTGTGTGTCAACTTGACACAAGCTGGAGTTATCACAGAGAAAGGAGCCTCCTTTGAGGAAATGCCTCCATGAGATCCAGCGGTAAGGCATTTTCTCAATTAGTGATCAAGGGGAGAGGGTCCATTGTGGGTGGTGCCATCCCTGGGCTGGTAGTCTTGGGCTCTATAAGAAAGCAAGCTGAGCAAGCCAGGGGAAGCAAGCCAGTAAGGAACATCCCCCCATGGTCTCTGCATCAGCTCCTGCTTCCTGACCTGCTTGAGTTCCTGTTCTGACTTCTTTGGTGATGAACAGCAACGTGGAAGTATAAGCTGAATAAACCCTTTCCTCTCCAACTTGCTTCTTGGTCATGATGTTTGTGCAGGAATAGAAACCCTGACTAAGACAGCCATGATGGCCAGTTTCAAGATGGCTTTCACATATATGCTTCTGGTGAGTTTGGGGATATTTGCGGTATATGGAGTGTGAAGGTGTAGTGATACCTAAATCTTTCAGAGGTGGTGAGGAGGAACAGAATATCTCTGAAACACTTACTAAACTGCTAAGGACTATAAACAAATCGCCATGTAGAGGAGAGGGAGATCCTCCATTTTAATTTCCATGCAGAACCCTGATAAGTGGCTGGGATCCTACTCTACAGGGAAATAGGGCTTTGAAGGAGGGACTTCCTCCCCACCTAAAGGGGTATCATGGTTCATCTCTATTCTCAACTTGACTGGATTTAGAGTCAACTGGGGGATTATTGAGAAACCCATGGTTACATCTGTGAGGACATTTGTCAAAGACAATGAATTGGGATGGGCTTTCCCTATGCCAACTATGAGTGGCATCCTTTTATTGTCTGGGGTTCAGGACTGATGAAGGGTAGTTTGGAACAAGTGAGCCAGACAGCCAACATGCCCCTCCCTCTGCTTCCTAGTCTGCCATGATACAAGCTGTTCCATTTTACCACCATGATGAAATTCTGAAGCCCTGAACCAAATAAGCCTTTTGGATCTTAAGGTTCTGTGGGATGGACATTTTGGTCATGGAGATAATAACAGTAAACAATACAGAGTCAGGAATGTAGCTCAGTTGATAGTGTTAGCCTAGAATGCATAAAGTCTAGAGCAGACTCCTCAGCACTGCATAAGCAGTGTATGGGTTGCAGGCCTGAGATCCCAGCACCCAAGAGATAAAGACAGGAAAATCGGAACTTTAAAGAATTCCTCAGCTACACAGGGGGCTGAAGGTCAGCCTGGGCTAGAGACCCTACCTCAAAAACAACCAGACTGTCAAGATAAGATGGCTTAGTGGTTAAAGGCCACCAAGCTTGACTACCTGAGTTTCATCTGTTGGACCTACATGATAGAAGGACCAACAATCACAAGTTGTCCCCTGACCTGCACCTGTGCCCCGTGGCACACATACATGCAAATTAAAATTTTTTAATAATAATTTAAAATTTAAAAATAATTTAAAAATTATTTTAAAATAATTTAAAAATTAAAATAATAAAAATGTTTTTAAAAAAACCAAAAATGAACAAATGAGAGAGGAACTAATACAGGGAAGTCTTTGTTCAGGTCCTGCTTGGAAGACTTTACATTAAGACAAGGTGATCTCTCATTCTTTCTAGCTCAGACCCTTCACTGCCCAAGAAGAGGCTCCCCTTAGCAGTCTCCTCAGGTACTGCGCTGTGAGGGCTGGCCTCAGGAGCTTGGCAGCTGCACACTTTACTCCAGGAGTGAGGTCTCCTTCCTGGGAAGGGTTTTCTGCCCCCGAGATAATGGAGAGGGATTTCAAAGACCCTGGCCATTAGTAGCAAAGAAGAATTGGTATATGGGTTCACTGTAGTGTTAATCAACCGCCCCATTCACAGAGTGGGGATGGGTAGAGTCTGAGAGCTCAGGGAACTGGCCAGCTGAATCCCTGATGCCAGCGAGGAGGCTAAAGTTCACCACTGCAGCCCTGAGGATTTGCCTGGGCATTCAGACAGTCCAGGGGATGGTGCTGGAAGAGTTGTTTGCCAGTCTGGGTCTACATATCTCCAACCCAAGGTTGTCCCTTCAGCAGGCAAGTCAGGCCACTTATGTAATCGCCACGCCTTGTGGGCAACTTGGGGAACTGGACAGAGGAGCCCGGCCTGGGCTGACTGAACCTCCTGGAATCTGTGCTCCGGTTGGGCTGATACAGGGCGGGCCTCCGCGCAGACACGCGCCAGGCAGCAGCAGGAGGTCCGCCAGCCACACCCGTACAGCCCAGCCACTGACCTAACCTGCCTCCCATTAACCGCCCGTCGCAGCCAGCCTAAGGGAATCTAGGCAGAAGGAAGTGTTGCATCCGGTGCTTTTGGAGTCCCTCCACAGCCACCTTGATTTGCAGGTGGTAGAATCATGCCATTTTACTCTTTTTTTTTTTTTGGGGGGGGGGGGAAGGGGGTCACCTAGAAATCAGGGTAGTTTTAAATTCAATTCCCAGATCCACATGACAAGCTAGAAATAATGCAGGATTTGGGGGTGACAGTGAGATTTCGGGAGAAAGCACACAGTCCTGGGAGAATCATTGGGTTCTAGTATGAGAAGGGAAGGCAGGTGGGTTTGCATTTAAAAATGAACCAATTAGTCCAATCCATTCCACATGAACCTCAACCTTTGATGATAGCCAAAACTGTACCAGCATCTCTGAAAAGATGTCTGGGTTCTAGCTCAAATTCAATTTCAAATCTTGGCTCTGGGAGACTACGTGTGTGTGTGTGTGTGTGTGTGTGTGTGTGTGTGTGTGTGTGTGTGTGTGTGTGTGTGTACATGCACATATGAACATGTGTGTGAATTTCCATTATGGAAAATTTCAAAATTTCTCTATACATGTAGAGAAAATTGGGGCTAGGTAGATAGCTCAGCAGTTGAGAGGACTTGCTGCTCTTGTGGAGGACCCACGTCTGGTTCACTGCACCATGTTGCATACACAGGAATGGGAGGCGGGTTAGGTTGGTGTCTGGGCTGTGCAGGATGTGACTGGCCGGCCGACCTCACAGGACTGCCCAGCTCCTGTCTGCGCAGAGGCCTGCCCTGTATCTGCCCAACCTGAGCACGGATTCCAGGAGGCTCAGTCAGCCCAGACTGGGCTCCTCTGTGCATGTGCATACAGTGAACCAAACTTGGGCCCTTTCTGCATCTCTCTCCCTCCCCCCCCCCTCTCTCTCTCTCTGTCTCTCTCTCTCTCACATACACACACGCACACACACACAAATAAAAATAAATACATCTTTAAAATTTTTATTTGATTATAGAATTACAGAATTATAGAATACTACTTCATCTCAGAAATTGAGAGGTGGATCCAGAAAGATTAGGAGTTCAAAACCAATCTGGATTACATGAGACTGTGTCTTTAAACTCCTTTAAAAAAAAACAACAAACAAACAATAACAACAATCCAAACCAAGTCAAACCAACTCAGCCAACCAACCAAACACCACTTAGATGCATGATAAATAGAAGCATATAGTTGGTTTCACTTTTTGTGAACCTTATAAAATCAAATTATAATTCATTGTAGGCAGGCACAAACAAGTTTGCTGTTGCATTTGGTTAATTTATTCTTCTATATCTTTTAGTTTATGCTTCCTGCAGCAACCTTTTGTTTTTCTTCAGATGGTTCTCTGTCTTGTGGATGAACAAGGTAAAGAACTATTTTAAAAAATTAAACTTTATTGCAAAACATGTTGCAACCTTAAAAAAAAAAAATCACACACCCAAATTAACCAGACTCAAACAGTATATATCTCCATGAACTTCTATGCAGTTAGATAGTCATTTGAAACAGATGTTGTAGAGTTTCACATTGGATTTTACACTTTTAGCTACCAAATATATGTTAATGCACTTACCCACTGCTAAAAATGAGAAAAACCCTGGCAGAGTTACAATTACAAAAGCAATTAGTCTTATATACTCTTTAATACATTCATTCAGTCCTTCCTCATTTCCTAATTATTTAGCATTTCTTGGTTTTTTTTTTCTACATGTTTTACTGTATACACATGTACAAGTAAAGAAACTAAACCTTAGAGCTAAAATACACCATGGATGAACTGGAATATATATATATATATATATATATATATATATATATATATATATATATATTCCACCAGACAGACAGATACTTTCTTCAACAACACATGGGATCTTCTCCAAAATGGATTACATTGTAGAAATAATTTTGCATTTTCAAGGGAAAATGTTGTTTTTGTTTATGTTGAGTTTCCTATTCAAGTATTCAAGTTTAGGGTTATTTATTATGGACAATTCCTCTTCTTTTATGTCATATTTGTTAGGAAAAAATTCCCTAATCTTCTAGGTTGAGAATCTTGGTTTTTTGTTATGTTTTGTTTGATTTTTGTTTGTTTGTTTTGTTGTTGTTTTGTTTCGTCAAAACAGGGTTTCTCTCTGCAGCCCTGGCTATCCTGGAACTAGCTCTGTAGACCAGGCTGGCCTCAAAGTCAGAGATCTCTGCCTCTTAAGTGCTGGGATTAAAGGCATGCACAACCACTGCCTGGAGAATCCTGGTTCTTAGTGACAGTAAAAACTCATTATGTGGCTTGAAGATGTGGTTTAGCAGTTAAAGACATTTGCTGCTCTTGTGAAGGACCCTGGTTCCATTCCCAGCACCTACAGGAGATATGACATCCTCTTCTGGTCTCTGAAGGTACCTCGTAATGCACATATATTCATGCAGAAACTCATACATTAAAATAAAAAAACCCACTCTTTGTTTTGTCGTACCATATGTATGTGCATCAGGCATAATGGTTCATAAGAACAGCCCTAAGAGCTGCCACCAAACCTAACCAACCTGAGTTCAATCCCTAGTACTCTGACCTCCACACCTGTGCCATGGCTCACACAGATACACACAATAATAATACTTTTTAAAACAACTATATTAACATTATTATTGTTGTGATTGAAAAGTTAAGAATTGCAATTGCCTTTATCCATATCCCACTAAAGATGTAGCATCAAATCCCTACATTTTAAAGTAACTTTTCATTGGTTTTGTTGTTATTGTTGTTGTTTGTGTGTTTTTGAGATGGAGTCTTACTTGGCTGCCAGGCCAGTCTTGAACTTGTAGTTTCAACTATCTTTCTTGTCTTAAATCTATTTGTGTGGCTGGGACTGCAGGTTCTCAAAGACCTAGCTAAAGTAATTTCAAAATAGCTTCCCTCTGGTGTGTAAGTGGCCAATCACCCAGATAGACTAATTTGGTCTCATGTGTCTACTCATGAGACAGCCTCCCCCTGTTTGGTCTCATTTAATTATTTTTATAATGATGTAAATTTTTTGCATTAAACCAGGGCTGGAAAGATGGTTCAGCAGTTAAGAGTGCCTACTGCTTTTCCAGAAGATCTGGGTTCAGTTCCCAGCATTCTAGTTGGGGCCTCAAAATCACCTGTAACTCCAACTCCCTGGGATCCAGTGTTTGCCAAGAACCAGCACTCATGTGCACATAACCACACTGACACACAGACATGCAATGATTAAAAAAATAATAAAATAAAAACTTAAAAATATTTACATGAAATCAAAGTTTAAAACACCAAAGAAGATACATCCAGAAACGATGAACCTCTCTCCCTTCTACTTGGTTTAATATTCCCTTTAGGTAACTTACTAGGTTTTTTGGTTTATCTTTTTACTTACAAAAGAGGCTTCTAATTAAAATAAGGCTGGGGAGGAAATTACCTCTGTTTGTAGAGTGCTTTTGTCATATGCACAAAGCCCTACGTTTGGATCCTGCACATCTGTAATTCCAGCTACCCAGAAGGATGGACTGTAGCCATGAACTAAGTGCAAGACCAACCTAAGCTACAAGAGACACAAACAGCATGCCTATGTATACTGTTCTTCTTGTGTGAAAGGTGTAAAATGCTGGGCCATTTCTATGCCTCCCTTTAAAATTATCTTTACAATTGCCTCTTAGGTGTGTCCAATCTGACATTTAACAATGACAATAATAAACTTACTAAAAACATTATGGGATTTGAGGAGAGGGGATTTTAAACTCAATTTCCCGTTTCTCCGGGGTAAATGTTGTAGATGACAACGGTGCTTTGTGATTAGAGGTAGGGAGTTTCCAATAGGTGGGATTACAGGAGTAGAACATAAACACAAGTTAGTCCCCCCTAAAAAGAACACATGGTTGCAGGGTGGGCACAGCAAGGTAGTCTTGACAACAGGCAGTCATAACAAGGTAGTCATAGGCGGTTACATAACTTTCTGGAACAAGGTTGCAAGATGGTTATAAATAACTTTTAAAAACAAACACACGATTACCGTCTTGGAACAGGTTCTGTAGGAACCATTTTCAGTTAAGGTTACAGGTGGGACATCCTTGAGAAGCAGAGGTTTGATCATAAGCAGGAGTGAACCTAGTGTGGCTTTACCTTAAAATGTCTTTATGCCTAAGATGGAAGCAGGCTGGTTGGATCTTCAACAGCCCCAACCTTCCACCCCCACGTCTTTGGTATTCTACCTTTCTGTGTTGTAGCTGGGGGTGTGAGAGGGAGGTTTGGTTTTTGACGTTGTCATTGCTGTTGTTTGTTTGGTTGGTTTCTTTTTGTTTGTTTGTTCGTTTGTTTGTTTCAAGACACAACCCAAATCCCATGGAAATGTTGCTTCCTCTCCCAGTCTTAAAGTTTTGTTTCTTGAGATCGGGTCCTTGACAGGCCAAAATGGCCTGAAACCTGCTACACAGCTAATGATGACCTTGGACTCTTGTCCTTCTGTCTGAACCACCGAAGTGCTGGGATTATAGATGTGAGCCACTGTGATCTACCCACCCTGCCACTTTAAAATTAACCCTGACTTTACCACTCTCTGTTCTTCATGTAGACGACAGCTCCTCCTAGTGGTAGTGGGATCAAGATGGGTTTCCCCCATCCTCACTCAGTGCCTCTCCTCACTGGTCACAAGAATGGATCAATTTTTTAAAACGGAGTTCCTCAAACATAAGGGGGGCGGGGATGGGGATGGAATACACAGGGGAATATTCAGAACTGCTGCCCTATCCCACACTTGTATTAAGGGTTCAGACCTTGAATGACAGTTCATCAAGGTTACTTGGGGCTCCATCTGTCTCTCACAAAGGCTTGAGCAGCAGTGCTCCTGGCTTTGCTAAGGTTTAGAAATGTGGACTCATTTTAGTTTCTCATTTGTTGTTCCATTTCTGTCTTGGCTGCAATGATAGTTCTCTCTGGCTAGGAGTGGGGGGTTAGGAAGAGGTGGTAGAGCCTATGATCAGGTTTACAGGATAGGCTATGGTTAGACTTATACATGTCTCACTCTTTTCTTAATGGACTTAAAAGTCCAGCCTGGGTTATATGAAAGCCCATCTCAAAAAGGAGGGAGGGACATGGTGGCTCACACTTTAATTGCAGCACCAGGAGGGCAGAGGCAGGTGGATCTTTCTGAGTTCAAGAGTAGCCTGGTATACATAATGAGGGTCCAGGTAGGGCTACATACAGAGACCCTGTTAGGAACAAACAAAAAACAAAAATGGGTGGAGGGTGGTCAGGTGGGCTCAGCAGTTAAAAAAAAGCAAACCTAATTTCCAGAGCTACATTCCCCAGGAATCATGGGGGTAGGAGAAAGCTGGTCCCTGCAAAGCATACCACACACACACACACACACACACACACACACACATACATGCACACATACACTTTTACACACACATACACACACACACATAAACACACATACATGCACACAAAAAAGGAAAGAAAGAAAGAAAGAAAGAAAGAAAGAAAGAAAGAAAGAAAGAAAGAAAGAAAGAAAGAAGGGAGGGAGGGAGGGAGGGAGGGAGGGAGGGAGGGAGGGAGGGAGGGAGGGAGGGAAGGAAGAAAGAAAGGCAGGTTAGAGGTCTCAGCAGTAAATGTGCTTGCTACCAAGCCTGTCAAAATAATTGAAATCCATATGGTAGAAGGAAGACCCACCTCCATATGCACACTGTAGCATGAGTGAGTACACACACACACACACACACACACTCTTAAAGTAAATAAGTGCAATATTTAAAACAAACAGAAAAGAAATAAATAGCCCTGATCTCTGTTCATTTTCCAACTGCCACCAACTGGTCATCAGATCTGGGGGCGGTCTGTCCATAATCTCCATCCTCCAGACCCTCCCATTAAAAGCCTTGCTAAAGGAATGGCTGTACCTGCAGAAGAGGTCCCAAAGTGAGGGGTGGAATCAAGTAGGGCATGTCATAGGTGGCATTTGTCCACCTCAGTTTAATTGATCCCTCTCCATGAGAGGGAGAAGGAAGGAAATGGGAGAGATCCGTGACCAGTGAGACCCTGCATCAGTCAGCTCTGGCACTTCCTGAGGGAGATCACATTTTTGAAGCAGAGGACGTAAGATACCTACCCCTGTCTCTTGTCTACCTGTCTCAGTCACCTGATGTCTGCAAAATTATACAGCTCCTCTTTCCAGCTTCTCCTCACTTAGTCCCCTAAGCTCCTTTGTGTTCTATTCTTGTTCTGTCCATCTCAGATGGGATAGGAATTCAGAGTAATAATTCAATTCTAGGTGAAGGTGTCCCACAGGTCAGGAAGATAATGCTTCAGTCTGACCCTCACATTTCCCCTGCAGTGTCAGTGCTGTGGATGGACAGAGCATTTTGACCTGCAGACCTGGAGGTCCTCTCTCTTCTCTGCAGGAAGACCAGTGGGCTAGGGAAGACTCCTGCCTGAGGTGGTTGACTCAGGATTATTTTTCTCTAACAGGCAACACCCTAAACGTTGGAGAGAGAAAACAAATTTGGTCTTGAGAAGTAGAGTTACAAACTAAAAACACACACTAGACACCATGGGCAACATTGGTCAATGGATCCATGTGGAGTCCATCCTTTATTCATTGGGAAGTGTGGAGAACTGTTTGGCTTTCTTGTCCTGTCCATTTCCTCTGCAATGCATGATAAAGTCCCCAGCTTTGGGACAAATGAGTTTTCTTCCTCCCTCCCTTCCTTCCTTCCTCCCTCCCTCCCTTCCTTCCTTCCTTTTTCTTTTCTTTTTAAAAAATCTATTTATCAGTCAGGCAGTGGTGGCACACACCTTTAATCCCAGCACTTGGGAAGCAGAGGCAGGTGGATTTCTGAGTTTGAGGCCAGCATGGTCTACAGAGTGAGTTCCAGGACAGCCAGGGCTACACAGAGAAACCCTGCCGAAAAAAAAAAAAAAAAAACGCAGCAATCCTCTTGCCTCTGCTTCCTGAGAGCTGGGATAACAGGTATGCAGTACCAAGTTTGCAAGACTGGATAAATAACTTCTGGTGGTGCCTAAACATCCTACAATCTGAGAGATGTTCCTCTCCCCCCTGGAGTTACAAAGGGGGGGTTTCACTATGAACAGCCGATAGCAATCTCTACATTGGAGGACAGTTGTGGGGTTTTCATATTGGGTGTGGGATGCTCGGCGCATGGGAGCTCCAGAGAAAACAGAACTCTGGTGTTACCACCAGGTGGCAGTACTGTAGCTGCTCTAGCAGAATGGAGGTGTACTAAAGACAAACACGTGGTCTATTGGCCTCAAAGACCTCTTAAGAGACCTCTGAGAATTAAAATTTCCTCAGGAATCCCATGCTGAGGAGAGGCCATAGCCCTGGTTCTTGCCTCCCTAGAAGAGATTTCACTTGGTTCTGACAATCCATCAAACCACCTGGCAGGACAGAGCAGAAACAGGGATGGCTCAGAGATGGGCTTAGCTATGAATACCACTTGTCCTCTGTTTAAACTTAAACCTCAAATCAGGACCCTGAGGATGGACTGTGGAGTGACTGTGTCCTTTGTTCCTCTTTCCGGTGCTTTGAGTTGTGACTGTTTCTCTAATTGGCATATTGGAGATAGCTGAGCCTGCCTTGTTGGGACTGGATCAGGAGGAATCTAAGACTAGGAGTCTTGGTGTTTGAACACTCTCTCTGTCTTCTTGCTACAAGAGAGGAGACCATAGGAGAAAAGCACCCACACCCAAAATCTCAGAGGCAAGAGAGACCACCTGACCAGAGGGTCAAAACTAAATTTAAAATGGATGACTGGTTTTGTTTGTTCTTCCTAAGATAAGATCTTTAGGATGCTAAGTCAATATCTTCCAAGATTGCTGGCTCTCTAATTAAAACACAGCTTAAAGATTTAATCCTTGATTTTATGTTATGCATGTGACAGACAAGCCACTAAACACACACACACACACACACACACACACACACACAGGCAAAAGGAATAGGAAAAAAATCTGGGCATTGGAGAGATGGCTCAGTGGGTAGGAACATTTGCTTGTTCTTACAGAGGATCAGGGTCTAGTTTTCAGTTTCCACATGTGGCTCACAAATAGGTATGTACATGGTTTGTGGACATACAGACATCAAGCAACACACACACACACACACACATACACATAAAATAAAAGTTCTTTAAAAAAATAAAACAAGGCTGGAAACAGCTCAGTTGGTAGAATTCTTGCTCATCATTAGTGAACCCCTTAGTTTGAACCCTAACTTTACATAAAACTGGACTTATGCCACAAGCCTGTAGTTCCAGGAGTCCACTGGCAGAGGCAGGAGGGTCTGAAGTTCAAGGTCATCTCTAACTACGTATTAATTTCCATGAAGCTTGGGCTCCATTTAAAACAGCATCCCTCTTATTTCCAGAAGGCCTCTCAACTTAAAATCTGCCCTCACATCCAGTCTCTTGGACATATACCAAAACAACAACAAAAACCAATGACTCCCCCGCCACCTGTCCCAGATGCTGGGAGATGTTGGCTAGTGTTATAGTGCACATCATCTTTTCTTTAGATTTATTTTTATTAGTTTTAAACATGTGTATATGTGTCTATGTGTTAGAAAGTACACACATGAGAGCAGATGCCCTTGGAGGCCAGAGGCATTGGATTCTCCTGGAGCTAGAGTTACAGTCAGTTGCCAGCACTTGATGTGGGTGCTGGGAATTGAACTCAGGTCCTCTGCAAGAGCAGTATGTGCTTTTAACCTCTGAGCCATCTCCCCAGTCTAATGTCTCTCGTTTCTACTGGAGGATGTCTCAAGTTAATATTTGGGAAGGGTAGAGCATAGTTTACAGATCTGTCCTCTGGTTTCTCAGACAATGTGGAATTTCTTACAGTCCTGGGGTGGGTAGAGGAGCAGAATAGCACCCATGCTCCACTGACAGAGCAGCTGGAGCTTAGAATAAGCTCAGTCCAGCCCAGCACCTCCTGCTCCTTTCTTAGATGGTGTCCTGGCCACCATGTCACCAGGACGTTGTCCTGTTCTAAGTTCCAATCTCAGTGTGACAGGGAGCTCTAGCGGCCTGAAGATTTTGCTCACTAGAAGCAGTGATGAAGTGTCTTTTACCCTGAAGAGCTCTATCACTTGTTTGCCTTGTACATGCCTTTAGTCAGAGCACTCTGGAGGCAGAGGTAGGATGATCTCTGTGAGTTCGAGATCAAGCGAGATCTACTTTGTGGGTTCCAGGAGAGCCAACTCTACATAAGAGATCTTGTCAAGAAATGGAGATATCACATATTCACTATGTGCTTTACTTACGCTAGAAATAATGAGTACATAACTCTGTCTACTCTGGAAACACCACATATTCAACATATTAAATAAGTAGTGTCTTGGAGAAAAACAGTATCCTACGAGGCAATCTATCACAGATCATTTGTGCACATATATTTACAGGGCATAGTTATAGAAAAAAATACAGCTTTCATTTCAGTTGGCTTCAAAATAGATAAGAAGACTCGCAATGATTAAAACAATTGTCAATAAAAAATAACAGTTAAGAGTAGTCAGAGTCATCCAGGTGGTGATGGAGCATGCCTTTAATCCCAGCACTTGGGAGGCAGAGGCAGGTAGATCTCTGAGTTCAAGACCAGTCTGATTTACAGAGTGAGTTCCAGGACTACTGTTTATGATACCAAGAAAATGTCTTTAAGATATTTAAAGTACAGCAGACAAAAAAAAAAAAAAAAAAAAAAAAAAAAAAAAGACAATTTTCTGAAAAACTGGCAGCCAGCTTCCAAGTAGCTGAAAGCAACTATTTTGATACAGTCTGACACCTGAACAGCTACTCTCAACTTGAAGCCTACAGCACCATAAGAAAAAAAAACATTATTAGGGTGTTGTATTGAAACAAACCAGAAAATGCAGCCATAGCAGAAAGTACAACTTGTAGGTTTTAGAAGAACATTTGGTTCATACATAATAATACAAGGATATAATGATAAATACCTGCCAATGAGAAACTCACAAAATGTATACCCCTCCTCTCCATTTTGAGTTAGAGTCTCTCTATGTAGCCTCGTGTCTTAGCTAGGGTTTCATTGCTGTGAAGAGACACCATGACCAAGGTAACTCTTATAAAGGACAACGTTTAATTGGGGTTGGCTGAGAGTTTTAGAGGTTCAGTCCATTATCATCAATGGTGGGAAACATGGCAGCCTATAGGCAGACATGGTGCTGGAATAGCTGAGAGTTCTATATCTTGAGTTGAAGGCAGCCAGGAGGAGTGTCTCTTCTGCACACAGCAGAGAGAAGGATCTCTTTTGCACTGGGCAGAGTTTGAGCATAGGACCTCAAAGCCCACGCCCACAGCGATGTACTTCCTCTAACAAGGCCACACCTACTCCAACAAGGCCACAGCTCCTAAAAGTAGCACTTCCCCCTGGGCCAAGTATATTTAAACCATCATGCCCAGACTATCCTGAAACTTGCTATGAATTCTCTGAATTCAAGGATAGCATACAAGTCTACATGGCAAGTTCTAAGACAGCAAGGCTACATAAGGAGACCTGTCTCAAAATAGAAACAAAACAAAACAAAAAAAACCAAAACAAGACAAAGAAGGCCTTGAACTTCTGATTATCCTGCCTTTAACTTCTTTCCAAGGGATAAGATCACCATACTTGGCTATTGAGTTTAGCTTCTTACATCTCATCAGTAAATGAAATCATCACTTAGTACTTAGTTATTTAGTAGCTCTTTATACCACCTGAGTTCAAAGAATCACCTTACTTTTTTCTGGGCACTTTATCCTAAAACATCTAGATTGACTCTTGAGCAAGTAATTGTTTACTACACGTTGACCGACAGTTCCCTGGAGCCAGTGTTAACTGGGTGTAGAATGGGGTTCATCAAAGTACAGAACTGCAAAGCATTTAAGACCTCATGCTAAGTGTCTCCGTCCACAATTTTTGGTCATTTCTGTGCCATGGCATTTCTTACAGATGTATTTTCCTCCATGGTTCCTCTGCCTCTTCTGGTTCCGCTAAACAGAACCTTTGATAGTTTATGTCATTTTCTTTCCCTCCACCCCACAACATATTTCATGGATGCCTATCAACAGATATGTCTTGGCCTGGGGAGTTATACTGCCAGGTTTTTTTTTCATAGCCTGATGAATTGTCAATGTAAATTTAAAAATCAGAGATGGGACTGGGATGTCTAGCATGTCCAAAGCCTTGGGTTCCCTGAACCACATAAACCAGGTGTAGTGCCCAGGCCTGTCAACTAAACATTTAGCAGGCAGAAGAAAGTTCAGAAGTTCAAGGTCTATTAGCTGACTACGTAGAGGGTTCAAGGTCAGCATGGGTTACATGAATTCTGGGGAGAGTGGAATAAGCAAACAAACATGTCTGTGTATATTCCCTTTTTTTTTTTCTTTTTAAAGATTTTATTTATCTTATGTATGCGCCTACTGTCGATGTCTTCAGACACACCAGAAGAGGACATCGGATCCCATTACAGATGGTTGCAAGGCACCATGTCGTTGCTGGGAATTGAACTCAGGACTCCTGGAAGAGCAGTCAGAGCTCTCCAGCCCTTCCTTTTTTTTTTTTTTTTTTTTTTTTTTTTTTAAGAATAGGGAATGGAGCCAGTAAGATACTTGCCAGCAAACCTAAGGAGCTGAGTTCTATTCAGGAAGGCACAAGGTAGAAAGAGAAAATGACTCTCAAAAGTTATCTTTCGACCTTTCCACGAGACCATGGCATATGGGTACACCCCCCCCCCCGAAACGTAAAATACATTAAATTTTTAACTGTAAAATGTAGTGTGCTGTGTGTGTGGTTCCCTCGACTTCCATTTAACATATTCCAGTGGTAACCAGCCTTAGGCTGGAGGGACAGATGAAGCCAAAAATATAGATGTGACCTAACACAAAATTAAAAATTTAAATCAACATGGAGGGTGGTTTACAATTTTGTTTTAATTTGAAGACAGAGCTGTTGAGGATGACAACGTTGCTTTGAAATGTCAAAAGGTTGCATTTCTGAGTATAGACTGTCCTCATCTACAAATTGGGTATCGGCACAGAACTGACTGACTCTGCACAGTCTCTGGTTCTCAGATCTCAGGAAAGGATGAGAGTCACAGGAACGTCAGGTAGCACAGTGGAGAAAGCAGCAGCCAGGGTGCTGGACAGTGCCTCGCACCTGTGTCTCAGCAGGGCAGAGCCAGAAGCTATCATGAGGTCCTGCTACCAAGTGCTGCCCTGACAAACCTTATGTCTAGTCTTTGGGGGTATTCCACTGTCTTCTCTACTCGGGGGAGACGGGGAGAGGAAACATCAAGTAGGTGTGTAGGGTGCTGGAGTAGGGCCACATTTCACTCCTACCATGTTGCCTCATCCCATCCTGAGGGATAGGTGGGGAAGAGACTGACGGACCCACAAGGAAGCAGCCCTAAGGGCTCAGGATGATATGGCTGCAGGCAACTTGGAGCCCGAAAAGGGGGAAGACCATCCCGTCAAAGGAAGTTTGGAAAGTATAGATGTGTTTGCTAGTGATGGCATCATAGAAGACGACCTCCCCACAGTCATAATTCAGGTAGACACCCACTCTCTTAAGTTGGACCTGGAGATGCTCCTGGGCTTTACAATTGGTGAATGGCTGGCATCCAGAGGGTGAGATCCGCAGTGCCCATACGCAGCTCCGCCCGCTCAAGTTTTGACTCTGGGACCCTAGTGCAAACTCTGTAGCCACGCCCACCATGCAAACCCCACATGAGGGTCCCTGAATTTCTGCCTCCCACACCTGGCGGCCTGAGGAGAGGCCTGGGGAACCCCTCACACAGTGGAAAGGGTAGAATGGTCGAGGTTTTGCCTGCTTATTGACAGCTTTTCCATCTACAATATACAAGGTCACTTTCTTTCCATTCTGAGAAAAGGTGAGGTTTGGGTCAGCTGAGGCCTTGTCCAGGGTCACAGGCACTGTGGGAAGATAAAGAAGAGGAAAGAGGTATAGTCTCAGATCAAGTTGTCCAGTCCCCTGCTTTTGAGCTTCTCATGGTATAGCTGGAGGGCAAATTTCTCTTTCAAATCCCAAGTCTAGTCTCCAGGATTACACAAACACACCACACTGAGAAAAGTATATACACAAACACACACACTGAGAAAAATGCACACACACACACACACACACACACACAC
>CM052720.1:45886138-45916339 GCA_028551405.1 Uromys caudimaculatus | reverse complement strand
GGCTAGGGCTGGGGGCGGGGATTCAAAACTCCATTAACTAGTAGTTAACTGGTGGTGTTAACTACAAGGAGAGTGAATTCTAAGCCTGGCTCTGTTTTGTTCATTTCACTGTTGGAGGAAAGAGTGTGATTAAGTCCTTAGGTGAATTAAATCCTCTAGTCACATAGTTTCCCTGTATCAGAAAAGGAACCAGGAAACAGAAATTCTTAGAGAAGAGTGGCTTTGTTTAGTTTGGCCAAAAGAGAAAGAAATACTCTTACTTCCCTGGTCTTCTGAAGCGTTCTTATAATTCTATAGCTGAAACACAGCAAGGTCAAGGAATATGTTAATTTATGTTAATTTAATAGGAAGTGAGTCTAGCAGAGCTGTGGGAACCTCCTTTTCCGGCCTGCATGAGGCTTCATCCTTTCCCTCCTCCAGTGTGAGGCTCTTAGAAATTCTTTGGGGTCTGTCTTAGTCAGGGTTTCTATTCCTGCACAAACATCATGACCAAGAAGCAAGTTGGGGAGGAAAGGATTTATTCAGCTTAAATTTCCACATTGCTATTCATCACCAAAGGAAGCCAGGACTGGAACTCAAGCAGGTCAGGAAGCAGGAGCTGATGCAGAGGCCATGGAGGGATGTCACTTACTCGCTTGCTTCTCCTGACTTGCTCAGCTTGCTTTCTTATAGAACCCAGGACTACCAGCCAAGGGATGGTACCACCCACAATGGGCCCTCTCTCCTTGATCACTAATTGAGAAAATGCCTTACAGTTGGATCTTGTGGAGGCATTTCCTCAAGAGAGGCTCCTTTCTCTGTGATAACTCCAGCTTACATCAAGTTGACACACAAAACCCAGCCAGTATAGGGTCCATTAGTCTGGTAGCCAAAGGGAGGGGTACCCTAACTCTCTTTAGAGCATCTGGTCTCCCCCAGAATGAAAATTCCAACATGCTCAGAGATGAGGAAGAACAGCCATCAGAGAGAATCCAAGAGGGACCAGTAACAATCCCGAGTGTCAGTCATCATTGCAAGTGTAAACTGATAAAATATCACGAGAATTTGTTTAGAATTGTCAACACAAATTCAAAAAATCTGAGTGATAAGGCTGGTGATGTTGCTCAGATGTGGAGTACCTGTCTGGCATACGTGAAACTCTGGATTCAACCCCCGGCACTGGTGGCTCATGCCTGTAATCTCAAAACTTGAGAGGCAGAGGCAGGAAGCTCAGAAGTCAAAAGTCATCCTCAGTTACATAGAGAGTTCAAGGCTATCCTGGGCCACCCCCCAAAAAGAGAAAGAAATGCTGCTTTTTGTAGTCATGTTTAGGTTAACATAGATTTGTTTTGTTTGTATTCTGACAACTTAGACATTTCTCTCACAGGACTGCAGATTCTGAAAGAAAGGCTTAAGGTACCCCAAACGAGGCTAAGTTTACAGGGTATAAAATGATGGGAAGATATAACTCTACCTCCCCAATGCATCATGGGTAGCAGCCTTTGTAAGGAGGGGCAGTAAAACTGCCTAGGTCATCAGTGAAAAACACCTTTGGGTATGTCAATAAGGGTATTTCCAGACAGACTTAAGTGAGGAGGGAAGACCTGCCATCAAGTGGGTGGTTTTGCTTCATGAGCTGGGATCTAAAGAGGGAAGTGGGAGAAAGCCAGCTGAGCGCCAGCAGGTATCTCTTTCAGTTTCATCTTCCAGTCATTCCTGCCTCCACGCCTTCTCCACCATGGCCTCAAACGTCAGCCCAGATAAACCCTTCCTCCCTTAGTTTACTTCTTGATGGGTATTTGGTCACAACTATCACAAGAGTAACATATACCTAGTGGTATCTCCCAGGCACCACCACTGTTGAAGCTGGGACCGTTAAGGACAATTATATGGACGGTCCCCAGCATCACCCAGGTGTCATGGTCATGTGACACGTCTAGAATTTGTGGCTCTACTGTGTGAGGTCCTTGGGGCTCATTCTACGAGTCAATGAGATTTGCATTGAAGTTCTGTGAGATTTGCATTAAAGGCACAGAGATTTTCCTCTTCCCCATAAGAAAATATGCCACACCCTGCCACAAAGTCCGTCTCCCTGTTCAGTGAGTGCAGCTCATGGGTATTTTCATTTCCCTGATAATTTACTGCTGAATCAGGGAGAGTCTCTTCACCCTCTCCCTAGTTTTACAGGCATGTGAGTGTATATAAGTGGAATAATTCAAGAAGAACCGGCTCACCTGCTGGTCTTCTCCCTAGGTCTGGAGACCAAGTAAATGGGGTTGAAAAGGAGAGATTTGAGGTAGGGTAGTAAGAGATATTTTGGGAAGGGTGCTCAGGTAAGAAGTGGGAGGAGGAGGAGGAGGAGGAGGAGGAGGAGGAGGAGGAGGAGGAGGAGGAGGAGGAGGAGGAGGAGGCACTTCCTACTTTAGGTCATCCTTGGAAGTTGTTTGAAAGGAAAGGACAAAGTAGCCTCATAAGTTCTCATTCTCTCTCTCTCTCTCTCTCTCTCTCTCTCTCTCTCTCTCTCTCCCTCCCTCCGTCCCTCCTGTTCTCTTTCAACATGACATCATTGCAGTCGTGGACAACTTGATGGTAAATAAAGAGTCACTGACAAGACTCCACCTTAAGAGATTGATATGAAACAGTAGCCGTGAACCTTGTAAGGTAACAGTCCAGGAAGGGATGTATAAAGCTCTCCTGAGTTCTCTCTTCTAGCCACACAGTAGAGAAGACTGTCAGTGTGTTACTGATCGTTTACTTCTGGCCGTGACAATACCAGAGTGGCCTAAAATTTAGCTTTGAACTGTAAAAAGATAGCACAGAAAACTCTCTAAACAGAATTGGTGTTTGGATCACCTGCTTCCTCCAGGTGTATGAAAGAATAGTATAAGGAATAGTTTTAAGTTTAGCAAATGCTGAGTTTTTTCTGAAATTCCTACAGGGTTGTATTTCTTACAGCCCAGATTCTGAACTCTCTGATACAGGGTGGACAGTGGCCTTAAGTCCAGGCCCGAGTCCACTCTACCTTGCTCTAGATCAGCTTTCACTGAGTCCTCTCACCTGGGACTGTCTGGCCTTCAAAAGACCCAGTGGGAAGACTAGTGAAGTGAGACCATGGTCCCTCTTGACAAGGACAACCAGGACATTTGTCCTATCTGCCTGGATCCCTTGAAGGAGGCTGTGAGCACCGACTGCAGACACCTCTTCTGCCGCATGTGCCTGACCCAGCACATGGATAAGGCTTCAGTCTCTGGGGCTCTCAGCTGCCCAGTCTGCAGGAAGCCCTATTCCGAGGGGGTCCTTGGAGACAATTACATCTGCCACACCCACCAGAAGAGGGTGTGCAGGTTCTGTGAGACTAGCAGACATCTCTTGTGTGAGGAATGCCTCCAGTCCCCTGAACACCAGTCCCATACTGAGCTCTCCATTGAAAATGCCATCAGCCACTATAAGGTAAGGCTGTGTCACCCCACTGGACCCTTCCTAAGCTCAGATCCCCACAGAGGCTTGGTAACTGACATACTCCTTTGACTTTTCTGGTCATCCAACTTGGGATCTTGGTCTTTGCTTTTCTGTGTACCTCTCTGCTAATGTCAGGGCTTCCAGGTCTCCGTGTGTCTATGTAGGAGATCCTGCTACTGTGATGGTGAAGACCCAGGAAGTATGGGCCACTGTGTTTACTCATGCTGTACTAGATAATGTATTAGTTCATGAGATGCTATACTGGATAATGTGCTAGTTCATGAGATGCTGTACTAGATAATATACTAGTTCATGAGATGCTGTACTAGATAATATACTAGTTAATGAGATAGTGTACTAAACAATGAGATGCTGTACTAGATAATATACTAGTTCATGAGATGCTATACTAGATAATGTATTAGTTGATGAGATAGTGTACTAGACAATGAGATGCTGTACTAGATAATGTATTAGTTAATGAGATAGTGTACTAGACAATGAGATGCTGTACTAGATAATGTATTAGTTGATGAGATAGTGTACTAGACAATGAGATGCTGTACTAGATAATGTACTAGTTCATGAGATACTATACTAGACAATGAGATACTGTACTAGATAATGTACTAGTTAATGAGATACTGTACTAGACAATGAGATGCTGTACTAGTTCATGAGATGCTGTACTAGATAATGTATTAGTTAATGAGATAGTGTACTAGACAATGAGATGCTGTACTAGATAATGTACTAGTTCATGAGATACTGTACTAGACAGTGAGATGCTATACTAGATAATTTACTAGTTAATGAGATACTGTACTAGACAACAACAAGATGCTATACTAGATAATGTACTAGTTAATGAGATACTGTACTAGACAATGAGATGCTGTACTAGATAATGCACTAGTTCATGAGATGTTTTACTAGTTAATGAGATGCTGTACTAGAAATGAGAACCACTTCTTGACTAAGATTATATGGTTTCCTGGTGGATGGTCCTAAAAACTAGTCTAGACATGCAATCAAGATTAATCTGTGCTGTTATATTGCAAAGATTTGAAATCTGAAAACGTGTACATGATGTCCTATTTCCCCCTTTCCTGAGCACGACTGTTGTTTCTTGTTTTATTTAATTCTTTCCTAAAAACGATTCGCACCTTTGGTAGTAAATTCAGACAATACCAAAAGATAAAATATCAAAACTAAAACTTGCCTATGTGATAGAATATAGTTGAGGTTATAGGAGTGTGTAACCAAGTTTCATTCCTGAGTTTGATCTCTGGGACTCACATGGTAGAAGGATAGAAATGGCTCCCATCAACTGTCCACTAACTTCCACACAAGCTCCACAGTGTGTGGCCCCTTCCAAATAAATAAATAAATGTATTAAAATAATAATGAATCCTTCCCCCTGTCTTTACCCGTTCACAGTCTTCAGAGGTAACTGGCATTAGATTTCTTTTGATCTATCCTTCCCTCCAAAAAACAGTATGTTTGAATAGTCTTTTTAAATATATATATAAATTATATATATATATATTTATAAATATATATATAAATATATATATTTATATGTATATATATTTTATATATATACACACGCACACACACACACACACACACACACTCACAAGCAAGAGACAGACACTAGGGATGTAGCTCAGAGGTAGAGTGCCTGCTTGACATAAATGAAGCTGTGGGTTCGAACCTCAGTACTTCAAAAGATAAAACGACAATAAATTATCGTGTGTCCCTATAATGTGTTGCTAGGGATGTGCCATGGCTTGCACCTGGAGGCCAGAGGACAACTTTGTAAAGTCAATTCTCTTCTTTTACCATGTGGGATGTGAAGATGGAGCTCAGATGATGAGACTTGGTGACAGTGCCTTTACCCACGGAGCCATCGTTCCAGCTCCCTCCATCTTTTCCTGTATCTTGTTTTTATCATCTAAAAATACGTTTTGGATATTTCCCCACTTTTCCCATCAATGCATCCAGATCTCTTGAACATCCTTCAACAACTGCCTCTGTCCAACCCCATGACCACAAGTTAGAAAACTGGATTACTCACAGGCTATTGACTTTAGGTTACACAGAACGTTGCGATGAGTACATTTTAGCGTGTATTTTGGAGAAGTTAAAATATCCAAGGTATTTTGGTGAAAGTATAAGGTAGGAATGTAACTTTACCTTTTCCAAATTATAACAAATTGTGCCACTATCATTTGTTGAATGTTCCATGGAGATCTGGTCCTGTCCCCATTATTCCTTATATCCTGCTTGTGTGCCAACCCCCTTCCTCTTCCTCCTCATCTTCCTCCGCTTCCTTCTTCTTCATTCCTCTTCCCCTTCCTCCTTCTCCTCTTCCTCCCATAGTACTAAGGATAAAGATTGAACCCAGGGTCTTATTCATACATGGAAGGTAAACATGCTATGCGAAATGTACAGTTTTCTGTTTGACTTTTTATTTTGAGACAGAATCCTACTTTTGATCCCCGTGCTTATAGCCTCCAGAGGTAGCTAGATTGCAGGCATATGCCACCAGTATCAACATGTTAAACCATTTTAAGAATTGCATATTTGTAATAAGGACAGGTTTTTTTTTTTTACTTTGTATAATTTAATTTATTTTTATTATATGTGCATAAGTGTTTTGCCTGCATGTGCACCACACACATGCCTGGTATATAAGGGGGCCAGAAGGAGTCATCAGATCCCCTGGAACTAGAGTTACAGGCAGTTGTGGGCTGCCATCTGGGTTCCAGGTCCTCTGCAGAAGCAGCCAGTGCTCTTAACCACTGAGCCATCTCTTCAGCCCCATTGTTTGCTTCTGTTCCTCAAGAAAGGATCTTACTCTGTAGTCTCAGTTTGTCTGTAACTGATGGCAATCCTCCTGCCTTAGCCTGCTGGGTGCTGGAATTACATATGTTATCACACTTAGCTTTTCTTTTTTCTACTGTTTTGCCCTGCCCAAAAGTTCTTACTAGGCTCCATCTTTGTCTTTTCTTCCTCCCATTCTTTACAAAACTAATTGTAAAAAACTTAGTTCTAGGGTTTGAACTCAAAGGCCTCACACACACTATACCTCCTCCTCAGCATTGGTATTTTTTTGCCAGTTACTCAGAAGCTTAATGAGTCAAAGGCATACCTTGTACACCTGCTAATCTGCTAGAGAAACCTGTGTCATCTGGGGATATCAAAATTGAATCGTTCTGATATTTCCTTATGATGTCCTATCCTTAAAATGAGTTCTAGTCATTCAGCGCCTCCTGTGGAGTGACCTTACCCTTCCCATCATCCTGCTGTCTGTACACTGTGGTTGCATCCTCAGCCCTAGGATCCCACCCTCTAACTCCCCTCTGCTTCAGAAGTTCTGAGCAAGTGTTTACTGACATTTGGCTTCCATCTAACTCCTGTCCTCAGCCAGACCTGCACATTAATGCCTGTGGCTGAGAATGACCATTGCTAAGCAGATACACAACCCGAAGCTTCAGGGGCGTCATCATGGTGGAAGCCAAAGCTGACCCCTCCCTGTCGGCCCTGTGCATACTTCCCTGTCAGGTCTCTCTATCCAATAGTGAAGGCTGAATATTCTTTTATCTTCTTTTCCTTTTTTCTTTGTGGAGCTGTGGTTTGAACCCAGGGCCCCACACATGCCAGGTAAACTTCCTCAGCCCTGAAGGGTAAACTTGCAAAGTCTTTCAGATAGTTGGCTTTTAAAGAACATTGTCCCCATGTGGAACAACAGATGAGGAAGTCTAAATCGGAACTGAATGTACAGGATGATTCAGAAAGCTGAAAGAGCCATGTTCTACTGTGTCTACTAAGTCTACAGTAGAGGGGGCAGGGCTTCCCATGAGTCAGATGTGCAAGGACAGGGCTCCTCCATCTTTGAATGATTAACTCAGGTCTGTGCTGTCTGTAAGGTGTCACGCCAGGCACTGGGAGGAAGTGCGAAGGTGATTCATGACTTCTGGTCCACATTTAAGTAATCACAGGAAGTGTAGAAAAATAAATACGAAGACAGCGAGTGTCTGCTGCACGTACATAAACAAGACCAACTGCACTTATCAGAAAGGCAGGCAAGAAATCGAAAGAACTACAAGTGTTTATGATCTAAGAAGGAGAATAATGGGTGGCCCTTCCTAGAGTGATCAATCAAGGTCTAGTGGGAAGTGACATCGAAGCTGAGACCCAGACAAAGAATTGCACCAGGTCAAAGACAGGGTGTGGGGAGCAGATGCCGAATCCAAGTGCAGAGAAATCCTGTTACACTTGGAGAATTTATGATTATGGTTTGTTTAAAATTTCTTTAATTAACTTTTTTATATTAGCATACAAAGTAATGGTTTGGAGCCAGGTGTGGTGGTGCAAACCTTTAAGCCCCATCACTTGGAGGCAGAGGCAGGCTGCTATCTGAATCCCAAACCAATTTGAGCTACATAGTGAAACACTGTCTCTACACAACAACAACAACAACAACAACAACACACACACACACACACACACACACACACACAGAGAGAGAGAGAGAGAGAGAGAGAGAGAGAGAGAGAGAGAGAGAGAGAGGGAGGAAGTCATTTGCAAGAGTTAGAGGCTAAGCAGTTAAGAGGAAGTATTGCTCCTTCAGAAGACCTAAGTTTGGTTCCCAGCACCCACACCTGTAATTCTATCTTGATGGGATCTGGTGCCTTTTCTGGGCTCCTTGGATACCCATACATATGCACATATTCATATACAGACACATACTCATACACATAATTAAAAATAAAAACATCTTTAAATATGTTTATAAAAACAGAACTATCTTACTCATTTTAAACACGGTAAATGTTTCATGCATTTAGAGTTATTGACATTATTTATATTTGATTTCTTTAAGAAATATTACTTGTGTGTGTGTGTGTGTGTGTGTGTGTGTGTGTGTGTGTGTGTGTCCTTGGAAGTCAGAAGAGAAGAAGGTATTGAATTCCCTAAAACTGAAGTTATAGGCAGTTGTGAGCTACTCAGTGTGGGTACTGAATTCAGGTCTTCTGAAGGCCAGCAAACACTCTTAAGTGCTAAGCTGTCCCCCAGAAATGGCTTTGTTTTGTTTTTTGAAAAAGAGTCTTACTACATAGACTTGACTGACCTGGAACTCACTGTGAAGGCCAGGCTGGTCTCAAACTCAGAAGTACAGCTGCCTCTGCCTCCCAAGTGCTGAGATTAAAGGTGAACAGCACCAGACCTGGTTTTGGTGTTAATTCTCAGTCTCCCCCAAGGGCCCACTGTGCTCTGTAGAGGATTACCCTGTAGATAACGCCTCACCTTCCATCTGTGTCTGTCTCTAGGAAAGACTCAATCGTAGAAATAGGAAGCTCAGAAAGGACCTTGGGGACCTTCAACAGCTTAAGGCTCAGGAAAAGAAGATGCTGCAGGCTCTGCAGGTGGGTGTCTGAGTCTCAAGGGTGGTCTAGAGTTCTGAAGGACCTCTCCCTTTGTTATGGACAACTGTCCCTGGAGCAGCCACAACTGTGGAATTGTGGTCACGCAGGCTGAAAAACTCGGATCTTGGCTTGGTTTTGAGATTGGTGAACAGAATGTGAAGCCTTATGACCTCCATGTATCTGTTTTTGTTTGTTTGTTTGTTTGTTTTGTTTTTGTTTTTGTTTTTGTTTCTTTCTGGTACGTGGTGAGAATCAAAATAGATAGTTGAAAATGACTGCATAAGTCACCAGACTCTGATTTGTCCTTGACAATCACTCTTCCCTCTCTTACTTGGGTGAGCTCTCTCCTTACTTACAGAATATAGCTGAGTGATGTGTGTGTGTGTGTGTGTGTGTGTGTGTGTGTGTGTGTGTGTGTGTGTGTGTTCTACTATGGCAGGACCCAATATCTGTAGATGTGCTCAGAACTATGAGGTAGTGAAGACCTTCTCAAGTACAGTGGCTGGTGAAGCAAGGCTGTGCAGGAAGAGGAGCGGAGGGCGATATTCCTACCTCGCTGTTCAGTGCTTAGAGAGCCAGGAGACAGCCTTTTATCATCTAATCTCAGGGTAGCTCCTCTTCTGTGCTTTCAGACGGATTTGGAGAGTCACAGGCTAAGAACTGACCTGCAGAACCATGACCCTTGGCGTTGGCTGGACCAGCAAGAGGACTTACCAGAAGAGGTGGCCAAGATCTTTAACTTCTCTGAGGCAGTAACACAGCTCAGCATTCTAGTTTCTGGCCTGGAAAGGATGGCCAAGGAACTGGATGCCAGCACCCTGAAGGTGTACTTCCTAAGATGCCCCCAAATTCAGAGAGGATAGTAAAAAGCCTTCCTACAGGTCCCTTCTGGGAGGTGTAAGGGGAGGTACTTGTGGTGTGTGTGATGTTTTCCGTGTGTGTACATGCTTGTGTGCATGTAGTCTCTGTGTGTGTGTGTGTGTGTGTGTGTGTGCACGCGCGCACACGCATGCACATGAGTGTGTGAATGTGTGTGCATGTGGTACCTGTGTGTGTGTGTAGTGTGTTGACTGCGGGGAGGGTGGCTTGTACGGGGCTATATCATGATACAACAGAGTAAGGAGGGTTCAGCTCTCATGGCAGCATGCAGTGGCCCTCAAGCATGAACTAGGAAGGGTATTCAGTGTCAAGAACTTAGTAACTGACTGATTGTCACCTTTTCTTTCCCAGGATGCCAGTGACTTACTGGACAGGTATGAGCCCCTTTCCTCCTGTCCCACATATGAAGACACATGCAGACCACATAGCATAGATGTATATATGGGCTAAATTAAAGTCAAGGAGACATACTTGGTACCATCATACTACATGGCCAGTGGAAGATTCAATAGAAAAAATATATATATTATATATTATATTTATATACATATAAATTAATGAATGGTTTCTTTGTCTTTAGGAGTGCACCAGAGAAATTAGAAGGACTTCTCTCTCGTGTTTCTCCAGCCAGTCTAAAGCTTGGCTAGTCCTCCTGGTTCTCATCCCCACAGCTCTCATCTGATGCCTTAGCCTCTGACACTGGGACATAGTCTCCTTCCTAAGCCAGACTTGAGCTTGTGACTCCCATTGCTGTGGCCAGACATTTCAGATCTCCATCACATCCAGGGCCATTTGCATAATTTCCATGTAACTGTGTGCTGGTGATTGCACCTACTGCCCATGGCCTCATGGGCATCAGAACATCTGGATGACACAGCAGAGTGAGCCTGCCTCACTTATGGAACTTGGCGGGTTTATTGGGTAATATTTCTTCTGACTCTGATAGAACCTTCTGTCTGGACAGCCATCATTGTTCGTTCATTATGACTGTTGCACACAGACTCGAGGGTGATTTCCACAGTCTTCACCCTCGTGTTCAGGTACATGTAACGTTGTCCTCTGGAGTATGAGTGACATCGGTGACTTTCTTCTCATCAAAAGAATGTAGCAGAGGCCACATATGTGGCAGAGGAGAGTCTTGTTAGCCATCAGGGGGAGGAGAGGCCCTTGGGCCTGAGGGTGTTAGATGCCCCAGTATAGAGGAGTGCCAAGGAGGGAAGAGTGGGTGGGTGGGGGAATACCCTCATAGAGGCAGGGAGAGGGGGAGGGGATAGAGGGTTCCAAAGGGGAGATCTGGAAAGGGGGAAACATTTGAAATGTAAATAAAGTATCAAAAAAAAATTGTAGCAGAAGTGGAGGCCACTGCACTAACCATGGACTCTCTCTTGCTAATAGATGCATCCTAGAGACTCTTCTTGCTAAAAAAAGATACATGGGCAGCTCCTAGTTTTCTAAAGCAGCCTCCATCTTCCAGGTGACAGGAATCATGGAGCCTGAGACTTACAGTTGTAGTAAACCCTTTCAGCACCACAAGTAAAGTTGTAAGTCGATACTTCTGGGAACTGAAAGTGTCCCCACTAATCACCCTGTCCCTGCCCAACAGTTTCCATAAGGCCTAGAAAATTGTAGAATTTTTTCATATGTTTGCATGTTTTTATAATAAACTTTCCTATTATTTAAACCAACAGGGATGGGTTTCTTTTCTTTGTGATAGAAACCTTTTACAATATAAGTAGGGAAAAATGAGGAGTTAACCTGTGGATGTCAGGTAAAGTAAGTGACACTTCTCTGGGGTCTGGTAAAGAACAATTAGGAGCCTGGTGCTTTTAGACAGACTGTAGCGATTCCTTGGGAAGCAAATGGAGTCTGACTCTAGCAAGAACAGCCTGGAGGTTTATCAGTTCCCTTACTGGGAAGTCATCAAATTTTTTAAAAGGGAGTAAGCTTCAAGTTACCTAGGGAGGAGAATACACTGATAGACTGGAAGAGTATCTTCATGCTCTAGCAGTTTTACTTCTCAGTTTAAGAAATACAGATTAAGGGATAGAGAGACAGCTCAGCTGTTTAAGAGCACCAGCTGCTCTTCCAGAAGTCCAGGGTTCAATTGCCAACCCCCACATAGTGGCTCACAATTGTCTGAAACTCCAATTCCAAGAGTTAACACCTTCTTTGGGTCTCCACAGATAGACACCACTATGCATGTGCACCACATACACATAAAATAAAGGTCAACAAATCTTTTAATTCGAGAGGTAGAGGCAAGTGGATCTCCACGTTCCAGGCCAGCCTGATCTACATAGTGAGTTCCAGGACAGCCAGGGATACACAGAGGAACTCTTATTTTGAAAAACCAAAAGGGAAAAAAAAGATTAAAAGAACAAAAGAAAGAAAGAAAAGAAAGAAAAAATAAAGAAATTTTTAAAAAGAAAGAAAAAAAGGAAAGAAAAGAAATTGTCTTTTAGAATTCTTTTCACTTGTAGTGAATATAGTCAGCATCAAAATACTCCCCAGGGCCACTAAACCACCAGTTTCCAAACAAAAAAGTTTAGAATAGTGTTTAAGAGCTCAGAAGTCAGACATGGATTATAAAGTCCTGGCAGTATAATCTTGGATGTACAAATAACCAAATTTCATAAGCCTCAGCTCTGTTCTCCTCTTCCTCATTCACCACCTACCACCATGTGTGTATGACCTTGTGATAAACACACACACACACACACACACACACACACACACACGCACGCACGCACGCGCTTCCTCTCTCCTCTCCTTTTCAACAGGGATTAATGTAGCTCAGGCTAGCATCAAATTTGCTGTCTCACTGTGTAACAGAGGCTGACCTTGAATTCGTGGTCTTCCTGCTTCTACCTACAGACAGTACATGCATAAAATACTACACACAGCTGTTTCCTTCATGTTAAACAGGGCATACTAAAGACTAGGGAGATGGCTCCGTAAATGAGTAAGCATGAGGACTGGAGTTTGGATCTCCAAAACATACATAAAAGCTAAGCAGCTGCCTGTAATCTCATTGCTTACAGGGAAAAGTCAAGAGAACCCCCAAACTAACTAGCTAGCTAGACTAACCAGAACTGGTGGGTGAACTCTGGGTTCAGCAAGGGTGAGCTCCAGGTTTGGAGAGAGACACTAAGTGGAGAGTGATTGAGGGAGATAATCTGACATCAACCTCAGCCCCCTCCCCCACATATACACATGTACCCACACATACAAACCATGTACACGCATACACAAAGCACACACACATAAAAAAGAAAAAATGAGAGATGATAATAGATCGCATAGAGATCTACTATCTATAAGGATGATAAGGGGCATAAAGTTTTATAGCTGGAAGAGAACTTCATATACACATACCTTAGAGGTTCGCAGTCATTTTAAATACTCAAGTAAAACCAGTGCAATGAAACAGGAAAATACAGTCCATTTTAGTGGAACATGAGGCTTGGGGGCTGTGAGTATATTTTGGCATTATATAGACACTTGTATATGCCATTATTTTTTAGATATATATTTTATAGGAAATATCCTGGAGAAAGTCACTCCTCTGCAGCACCCTCTCCTTTGCAGCACCTCCTCCTCTGAGCAGCCATTATGCCCCAGAAAATCCCTCCCAAACAGCCACCACACTTTTCTTCATTGTCCTTCAGTGCTCCTTTTCCATATCAGATTACTAACAGCTACCACAGTTTGTTCATAGCTAGCACAGAAAAAAAAATGTTTCTTCTTTTTGAAAGGTTCTATATATTGTGTTACTGAACCAGCTAACTAGCCATTGTGTTACAGATAAAAGCAAATAAGATCCCTAGTTTAAACAGGACCAAACTTTAGAGGTTAAAACAAAATCTTTCTGCTCTGTCAGGTAGGTTTGATGGATGACTGTGATTCAGCATAAATAGTGAGTCATGCCGATGTATGTGGATCCTAACAGAGCCAGCTTGGCAGTCCTACCTGTCTTCTCTGGGAGCTGTACTGACTTTGTTAACAGTTTCTATACGAATCCACCTCGGAATAGGATGTGGGTTTCAACGGGAATGGCCCCTATAAGCTCACATGTGCTCTGTTCCCAGCTAGTGGAACTGTTTGGAAAGGATTTGGAGGTGTGGCTTTGTTGGATGATGTGTATTGCTGAGTGTAGGTATCGAGGTTTCAAAAGCCCACACCACTCCCAGTTAGCTCTCCTCACCTCATGCTTGTGGATCAAGATATATTCTCTCAGCTGTTGCTCTAACACCATGCCTGCCTGTCTGCTCCAGGCTCTCTACCATGATGGTTATAGATTCTAACCCTCTGACATGGTAAGCTGTCCTAGACTAGTGTCTTATTGTAACAGAAAAGTAACTACTAAGACAGACATTTTGCTTTTGTTTCTTGCCAGGCCTGGTTGTAGTGTCTTATTGTAACAGAAAAGTAACTACTAAGATAGACATTTTGCTTTTGTTTCTTGCCCGGACTCTTTTGATTATGAAAGTCCTTCCCCACTTTTTTTTTTTTTAAACTGCATTCAATGCCTTTTATTTTTGCTTGATGCTGAACAGACAAGATTAACATACCAAGCAACCCCACTGGGTTTTGTTTATCCTGGTTTCAATGGGGACAAGACCCTAAAAACACATCTCTGAAGATGCACTGTGCCTGGTTCTGGACTCAGAGTGTCTCCTTGTTAAACTTCTTATAGATGATACTAGCCCTTTGCCCTCCCCAGGAGAAAAAATATCATGCTTTGTACAACTTGACAATATGGGGTCCACAGCACCCCTGCTTCCCAGACAGATGCTAGTACAGCTTACGCACATAGTCATCCATTCTGCTTGGTAACACGTGCCAACCAGGGCTCCTAGGTGGTACTTCTTGTATAAGGTTGCCACATTGAACTTGCCATGGTGATCATCAGACCTCTTGGTAAGAATGGGTTTGTTACACTTCAGTGGCTTGTACACTTTTTGTACAAGCCCCTGCAGGGACCATGTGGGTTCATGAGGAATAAGGTACAGAGTTTCCTTGGGTCAAGGTCATCCTTTGAAATGCGATGGACCTATTCTTAACCTGGGTGGACACTTTGCCCAGCTCATCCACCTCCACCTGCTGCTGGGGTCACTCCTCCTCCCTCTGCAGGCTCAGCAGCTCAGCCCACTGGCTGATGTCAGCAGGCATGGAGACGGCTGGAGCCTGTGGGAGAGCCTACACTGTCCCTGAAAGTCTTGTGAGAGGATGTGTTGAGAATCCACATCAGAGACATGGCATATGATGGCAGAACAAAGATGCTTCCTTTTCAAATAATGTTTTTATTTACCCTTCCAGAACTTAATTAATGTATATAGTGTATTTTGATCATATCCACTCCTCCAAAGTGTTTCTTGAAGATATGACAAAATTAGCTAATATCTTTGGAAGAAAATAAAATGAAGAGGCGAAGTTTTGTTTTAAATCATGCAGCTGGTTGATTTCAGGGCTTCGTCTGGAATCCAGCTCTTTAGGCTTAAAATCCAGCACTGTTTGTACATCTATGTCTGTACCCATTGACGACAATGGTGAGAACAGCCAGCAGCAGCCAAGGTCCCAGACACCCTGAGCATCTGATGGGCACCAGGGAAAGGCTTGCACAATGAAGAAACTAAAGGTCCTACCACCTTGTCCTTTACTGACACACGCCATCCCAACTGTCTAAAAAATTTACTTTTGTGCCTGTAGACCCAGTCAAGGGTGCTTGATTCCAGTCTTGTACTCAGAGGAGGGAAACTGCACCTTCCTGACAGCTCAGTGAAAAACCGGACCCTCTGCCCCAGAGTCCAAACAAGGGAAAGATCGTCTGTGTGAAGGAGGCAGTAAAGGTATAGATATGTTCTTGGGTGACAGCATTGACAAAGGTCACCCAGCCTACCTCATAGTCAAGAGACACCCGTACCTTCCGGGGTTGCTCTTCCAGGGCCAGCCTTGTGGGGAAGGAACCCAGAGCTGAGACAAAGCCCCAAGCCAGCCTCACCGCCCATATTCCCTCCTCTGGTCTCAACCTCAGTTCTCCCTTCCGTCGCACATCTTCTCTGACCACACCTACAGTGCAGCTGCCTCCGTGGGCCAAGTCAACATTCACCACCCAAGTGTGTCTCCCCCCTGTAAAGCCACATTGGGCCAGGACGCAGGTGGCTCGATCGAAGCGTTGTGGAGAATCTGGTGAATTCTGCCATTTGTAGGAGAACCGGGCCCTCCGGTGGTCTTCGGAGAGGAGGAGCTTGGGGTGGGAAGTCTGGGGGTCTAGAGAGATATGAGCTGTGAAATAAAACAAGGAACACGTATGTCTATAGGTCAATGCTATGACCTACTAGGATGGCCTGAAATCTTACTTTCATACCTGGATGCTGGTGTTGAACCAGCTGTGTGTACCAGAGCACAGGTATCACTGAGGAACTAGTTAGACCTACAGACTAAAAATCTGCATCCTAAAAAGATGTCAAGGGGACACATGTGCATGTTAAATCCAGAAAGTCAGTCGCCAAGAATATGCTGCCTTTGCTTGGTCTGCCATCCTCTGGAAAGCTGTACAGCTCACGACTAACAGTCGAGCCTCCTGCTGGTGAGGCACACAGGCCCCCTAGCACACAACCTGCCTCACACATGGGTACCCTCACAAACTGCCTCCTCATACATAGCCACCCTGACACTCTATAGCCTTACCCATGGCCTCCCACCTCTGTAGCTTCCCCCTCAAGTACAGCTTCTTTGTCCAAGGGCACACTGATACGGACACACAGCCACGTTCACACGTATGTATCCTCCTCACAAACACTCTCTCCTGCTTTCTTCCCCAAGTCCCAGCCAACCTCACACATGATCAGCCTCATACCGGCGGCCTTCCTCACACAGCCAATCATACATCTGTATACATAGTCCCCCCTCTTCACACAGCGTCCTCGTATGTATCTGGTCTTACACACTACTTTTCTCACACAAAGCCAGCCTCACGCAGCCTCTACGCACAGTGCCCCTTCACACACTATAAACTTCACACACGGCCTTCCTCATACACAGCCTCTCTCTCTCACACAGTAACCCTTTAAACAAGCATCCCTCACATACAACTACCATCATACACAGCAACTCTCATACATGGCCTCCTCACATAACCTCTCCTCCCAAACAGCTTCCTCACACACAGCCCCCTTCAGCCACAGCCACCTTCACCCACAACCACTCTTCGAATCATCTCTAGGTTGCTTACGTTGTACAATACAATGTAAATGCCATGAAAATATTTGCTATACTACATTATTTGGGGAAAAATGAAAGGGGGGAAATCTTACCATATCCACTACAAACTAGTGTTTTTCTATCTGGGGTTGAATATGGAATCTGTCGATATGGGTATGTATGCATGCTTATATACACAAGTATGTATGCTACATGTCATGTGTGTGTATGTAATAAGTGTGTGTGAATGTTTACATAATTATTTTAACACATTCTGTAGAACCCAGAAACAAGGTTTCTCTTACCCAGGACTTTTAAAAATTCTCCCCATCCTAATGCAGGCTTTCTTACCTGGCTCATAGTCCAACTCAAAGCAGAGTTTTTCTGTGAGGAGGAAATAATGACAAGATGAGATTTCATTGATCTCAAAACCGCAGAACACTCAGTGACACTCAGAGGGGGGAAGGGACAGAGAGAAGAATGAAGGCGGAATCCTCTAGACCACTGTTTCTAAGTTTGCTTGCATCCAAACTTCTTAGAATACTCACTGTGATTTCAAATCCAGATACTCTGGGGCAGGGCTGCAGATACGCAGATATCTCACAAGGGGTTACTGATGCTCCTGGCCTAGAACTCAGGGAGAAACCTGCTACTCCACCTCTGTGCAGACAGGGACTATGGCTGCCTTGCCTTCTTCAACTTTCACACACACACACACACACACACACACACACACACACACACACACACATGTACTTAGGGAATAGATAATTGGATTTTGTTTTTCTTCCTCTTGGAAATAATGTTTAGGCCAGTCAATAGTCAGCCTTTGATTAGAGTAAAACTTCCTCTACTGTCTAGCCCATTGCAGGAAGCAGGCTTCCAGAAATGTCCTCCCAGGGGAACTTTTTTTTGTGGGTGTGGCATTTAGAAATATGTGACACTGTTCATGACTTCATCGTCAGAGGGGGAGCAGAAAGCCACAACTTACATCTCAAACCTTCTTGGCTGTCTGCCATTATGACTCCCTCTTCTGAGAAAGGAGTGTGGCTCAGTCCCTATAAGGGTTTCTCAGTAGCCATTCCAATAAAAAGGAAGTAGGGGAAAGACTGGACACATAGGTCAGTGTAGGGCACTTGCCTACCATACACAAGCCCTGGGTTCAACTTTCAGGCGTACAAAAAAACAATGACAGAAAGCAAAGGAAGAAGGAAGAATCAGCTTCTACAGTGAGGCAGACACTGTCACTGGCTATAGTTAACAAACACACAATGCATTCCATGTGTTACTGAGAACCCCGATGATGTGGAGTCATGGATGTTGTTAACCATTATTTTCTCTACTACTTCATGTCACAACTGGGCAGATTTGTTTAATAGGCTGATCCCCAACTCCCAAATCCTCACTTTTATTACGTCTCTTTGCGGCCACGTCATCCTGAGAGTTAGATTTTATCAGACTTGGAAAATAAGAAAGTCAAGGTACTGAAGGAAATGAAACTGTGCTAAAATACATAGTGCAGGCATTTGGCAGTGGAAGCGGGAGGCCATTCCTAAGCCCAGGCTGGGGTCTCCTTACCTAGAAATGCCTTCATCTCCTGCCGCAGAGGGATGGCCTGTTGGGGGAAGTCTCGGATCCTTTGGCCCAGCTCTGGGGATATAGCCTCGGGTTTCCGGCACTTTCTGGTTTCACATCTAGGGGCACAGAAATGGCAGAGTCTGGGAATTTTTTTAAAAATTTAAAAAAATCTTTTAAAAAGTATTTAATTTTTTAAATTAAGTATTTTTTTTTTAAAGTACTAAAATTTTTTAAAAATTTAAATTAAAAAAATAAATCTTTAAAAAGTACTTAGCTTTATGTGTATGGATATTTTACCTGCATGTATGTATGTATGTCACATCATGCAGTGTTCATGGAGAACAGAAGAGGGTATAGGATCTACTAGGTATAAGCTATTGTATTGGGTTCTGGGAACTGAGTCCTGGGTCCTCTGCAAGAGCAACAAGTGCCCTTAACCACTGAGCCATCTCTCCAGCCCCAGAATTATTCTCTTTTAATGAAGACCCCAGACAGCCATCTTCTTCTACCGAGGCCTGGAAGAACGACATCCCACATAGAGACTTGGATCCTCTCAGACAGACCCTACTGCTACACAAGTGGGTAGATCTACAGCAGTATCTGAGAACACATTTGAGCATTTGTAGATTTATACATGACTGTACCCTAAATTGAGAGCATGGTTTATTTGCATGGCAATCACTAGGTGGTGGTGTATGGATGAATGTCTATGGGGTAAAGGAAGCACAGACTGTATCACTAACCTTATTAGAGTGCTTCTGATATCCTGGGAGGGGGAAGGAAGAAAGCGAAGAAGGGGGGATCGAGGGAGGAAGAGAGGGAGGGAGAGAGAGAGAAAGAAAGAGAGAGAGATTAGGTTCTATTTTCTCACTCCACTTTTGTTATGACCATAAAACCCAAAATATCGTATTCCCAGCCTTGGCCATGAGGACTAGAAACCAGCACCTGGCTCTTTGCTTCATGGACAGAGTTGGTGATACAACCTACTTCTCCTAGCTATAGGCAAAAGTAAGCAAGCCCTACCCCAAGGTCTTTTATTTCCCAGTATCCAGTATATCTCCCTAAATTGTGCTCCCAGAACCCCAGGAATTCTCCTCCAGTTCAGGGCAGTAAGACAGTCTAGGAAGGACTTCCTGGTCAAGTTATAAAAGTTTTGCTTTGGGAAGCAGCACCTGGCAGTTGTTTGCACAGTGCTTGATACTTCTCAAGAGCAACTTCTACCTCTTTTTACTGTCATATCTTCATTTCCTCTCCATTCTACAGAGGGCAGGAAAGAAAGACCAAGACCAGAGAGCACAGTGACCAGGCACCTCTTGGCGAAGCATAGATTCAATCCCTTGTCCCCATGTCCCACCTCCATCTGCAGTGCCCAGACATGTATGTAAAGGAGGTACCAATTAGGTAATGATTCCAGAGCCCCTAGAGGCCTCACCGTCAGGAGCCCCCTGGCTGGCCGTTTGTTCTTCTCCTCCAGCTCCCTGATCAGGGTGCTGAACCGGCAGATCTCCCCAGTGGTCAGGGAATCAAACTCTTCCTGCTGCTTCAGGATGTCCCCATCCAACCCCTCCAGCTGTGCTAAGAGGACCGTCTGCTGTTGCTCGAGGAACTGGCTCAGATGCGCAAACTGTGAAATCACCTGTTGTCTCTTGGTGGCCACCTGTGTCTGAGAAGGGAAGATGAGAGCCAAGGGGGGCATTTTACTCTCCCCACATCAGGAGCTTCTCCCATCTTCTCCTCCTCTTCCTGTGGCATCTCATTCCCCCTTCTCCCCTTTCCTTATAAATTCCCACTTTCTTCTTGATCTATACCCACACCTCCCAAGGTTAGGTGGTAAAATCAGAGCCCCTCCCCGACTCCCACCTGCTCCTCAGTCTCCATAACGATGTGGGGCTGTGTTCTTTCTGCTTGTCACTCATTTCTGGGAGCTACACAGCCTGGCAATGCCTCCCTATCATACTGTGGCTTCTAAAAGGGGCTCAAAAGGACATAGCAGAGATGCCTGGCCTCTGGCCCTGCACACTGTGCACACACCATTGGCTGTTAGAGGCAGGATCACACTAATTCCTGCAGTGATTCGACAAGGAAATGAACCTTCATCTCCATTTTACAGGTGAGTAAGTCAAAGCTAGAGAACTGTCGGAGGAAATAATGTCAGAGTCGGGATTCAGATTCAAAGCACCTTCGAGTCTCTGCTCTGTGGGCCTTAGACTCTGGAGGAAGGACTGGGCCTGGGGAGGGTGGAGACATACCAGGAGCACCTGTATTCTTTTGTTTTCTCTTGATTGGGTTTCTTGAATCTCCTCTCTCTCTTTTCTTAGACACACGAGACACTTCTGTATTTGTTCCTGGGTGGAAGGAGCGTGAACTACTAAGATGGAAATTAACTGTAAAGGGATGTCACTCCCTTCAATCTGTGGAAGCAAAATGCCCTGGAGATGAGTGTGAATCCCAGTACCATGAGAGACTCAGAGTCTTCATTCTTGTTCTGATTTTGAGAATGGATCTCATGTAGCCCAGGCTTACCTCAAACTCAGGATCTTCCTGCCTCAGTTTCCCAAACATTAGGATCATAGGTAAGCACCACCAGACCTGGCCTTGAGTCTTATTACTCTTGCTTTGTGTCTCAGAGATTTTGACCAGGGTTTCCCCCATTCAAAGGTCATGTCTTCGCTTCCCCTTTGAGTCCTTCTTCAGGTTAAACAACTACCTTCTTTTGCCTCTGGCAAGTATTACCTATGATCTGAGCTCCACACGTTCTTAGCTGAAACTGAAATATCACCCAGAGGAAATACATGCAAATAACATCTCCCCTTTTACTAGAACAATAATCTAGAGATGATACAAACGATACAAGAAGAACTTTAGATGCAAAAATAATGGATACACAGTTTTATAAATTGTTCTGGGATAGAGTTAGGAACAAGCAAACACATAAACACCCACATGTATGTTTAGAAATACAGAAAACCTAGGGATGTAGTTCAGTTATCAGAGTGAGAAGCCCCGGGTTCAACTCCTAACTCTGCGAGTGTGGCAGCACTATAATCCCAGTGTCCAGGGGGGAGAGGCAGGAGAATCAGAAATTCAAGGTCATCCTAGGCTGTATAATTAGTCTGAGGCAAGCTGGTCTCGCTATTAAAAGATCACTAACAAATTGCCACTTCATACATACAAATACCTGCTTATAACAAAATACGGTATAAAAGCAACTAAAACCAGCAATGTACTCACTGAATGAAAAATAAAAGTATATGACACAAATATTCACCCAACCAGCTCATTCACAACAGGAACATTCAGTTACACGCTTCAAATAGAACACACTCAGACCACCCCTCCACAAATAAGGCGTTCACTCTTGTAAATATACAAGCATTGTCATTCCCTAAAATACAAACTTCAAGCACACTTAACTGATACAGGACACACATACACACACACACACACACACACACACACACACACTCACACACTTGATGGTTCATTCGTTCAGAAAGGATTTACTGAGCTCCTATTATCTATGGTCCACAAGGAAACAACATAGAACTCTCTTAATTATAGCCCCATGCTTCTCTGTGCATGAGTATGTGCCTGGATGATCAAATAAGGCAAAAGAATTTGGAGTCACGATACCCCTTCCAGTCCAGAATCCACACCACCTTTCTACCTCCCTTGGTCCAATCTAGCTCCCCCCAGGGTCCCCCAGGGCCCTTTCCTACCCTGCAGGGATCCTCTCCTACCCTGTAGGGACCTGCTGCATCCTCCAGGAAGCGCACAGTGTGAGCCCCATGCTGTCCGGTCTCACGGCAAACCACACACAACTGTGCCTCATCCTCCTCGCAGAAGAAGTAGATTTTCTCTCCGTGTTCCGGACAGGCATCCTCCACCTCCGGGCCTCGTGAGGATGCCAGCTGAAGGCGCTCAATGTTCTCCACCACGCTGGCCAGCTGCCAGTTGGGCCGGAAGCTCCCTGGGCGGAAGGGCTCTTTGCAGAGCGGGCAGCTGAGGGACTCCTCCAATTCTGGGCCTGGGATCTCGCAGTAGCGAGTGAGGCAGCCACGACAGAAGTTGTGGCCACAGTCAATGGTGACTGGCTCCCTTAGGGTGCCTTGGCAGATGGGGCAGTTGACCTCATCTGCCAAGCTAGTCACAGAAGGAGCTGAGGCCATACCAATCCTACTGGGCCTTCTGACTCCTGGAAGTCACCATCTCTACTTACCCTCCACACCCATATCAGGTCTGAACACCAACATAGTCACACACACTCGGACAAGGAACCCAGTTACATCTCTGGCACCAGGGGTCCCTTGTCTGTCCTGCTCTCCCAGGAGCAGACACACTCCTGCCAGCAGCAGAGATGAAGAAATAGCCGAAGAGGAAGGCCTAGGGGCTCACAGCATCATAAGTTAACTCTCTGGACCAATTCCTGTAGCCTGGAGCTCACTGTCCCTTTCTGTCCATCCGAAACTGCTCACAGAAAAAATGAGAGTGTGTAGTCTCTCAGCAGTCCGCTGTTGAAAGAGATCTTTCCTTTGGGGGCAGGGAGGAGCCTAACTCACAGAGGACTGCTGCCATCCCAGCTCTTCAACATAGCCACCTGTCTCCAGGGAGATTGGAGGTATCAGCCAGCACAAGGCCAGTGGGCAGGGGAGTGTGGGGACTCAGATAAGGCTCTTGAGCTCGGGTGTGCACAACACAAGCAACTGTGGTGATGCCTCCACGGGCCTATGACAGGCTTTAAAAGAGAGCTGAAAGAAAAAACATGCATGGAGAAGGAAAAATAGAGCCAGCTTTCTTCCTTCTTTCCTTCCTTTCTCCTTCCCTCCTTCCCTCCCTCCCTCCCTCCCTTCCTCCCTCCCTCCCTCCTTCCCTCTCTCCCTTCCTTTCTTTCTTTCTTTACCATGACTACACATCTCCCACTAATAGAAGGAAGCACTTTGAACAGTTTATTTATTCTACCTCAGCTCTATCACATCCTGCTGTTTGGGCCTCCATTTTGCAAGCTCCTCCAGGTTTCCTTGCCTCATCCAAGGGGAACCAACAGAGCACAGGTGACTGTGATCTATCTGCAAGTCAAAGCTATGAGTCTTCCAGGTGATGCAGTCTACCAGAAACCCAAAGCACAACCAGACATGGTGGCACATGCCTGTGATCTCAGCACCTGTTATCTAGAGATGGGAGAATCAGGAGTTCAAGACCAGCCTCCACTTGCATAGCAGCTCGGAGGCCAGCCTGAGCTATGTGAAATGTGCCTTGAGGTAAAAAAAAAGAAAAAAAAAATCAGTGAAAGCCATATATGCATGTGTGCAACGTAAACGTTTCTAGTTGCCAATATGATCTGGACCCCGTTGGAACAGAATTATAAAGGGACATTATTGGGAAACTGGGTATTTTGAATATTGACAGTAAACTCACTAATAGATTGCTAAAGTTCTTCTTTAAATTACATAGTTGTTATTATTATCATCATTATTATTGTGTGTATGTGTACATGTGTGTGTGCCTGTGTATGTGTGTATGTGTGTGCATGTGTATGTAAGTGCGTGGTGTGTGTGTGTGTGTGTGTGTGTGTGTGTGTGTGTGTGTGCATGAGTATATGTGGGTGCTGGTATCCTGACATCAATGTAGAAATCAAAGGACACCTTTGTGGAGTGGGTTCTCACCGTCAGTCATGTAGGTCCTGGGGACAGAACTCAGGACTTTGGCTGGGCAGCAGTTGCCTGATGTGGCATCACACTGGCTCATGTTAAATGTTTTAATAACATCATGGATATGTGGAGGAATTTCTCATTCTGAGGAGATATATGTTGTCCTACTTATGGAAGAGAGAGCAGATGGCCCAATAGTTACAAAAGTCAAAACCACACAAAGGCATTCATGCCAATATTTCTTCACAGTATCAATAACTTTGAATGTTTATCATAAGGGTGAGAAAATATTAAAAGATAAAAAGAGAGAAAAATAAATATTAGTAATGTATTTAAGTTAGTCCAATGTTTCCAAAATATTATCTGAACACAGAGTCAACATAAAATAACTAGCAATATTTCACATTTCTCCATCGTGATGTGAAGTCTTTTATACCTACAGCACACCTCAGCTAGGGCTGACCACACGTAATTAGACAGCTGTTCTAGGGTTGTATTGTAAGGTGGGAAGGTAGGGCAGGAAGGAGGAGTGTGTGAAACATGAAAGTAGGTGAGATAAAAGGGCCTGGTGAGCAGGAGGGTCTGGCTTTGTCCACAGGGCAGGAGAATGCCTAGGGACCCTGGCAGCTTGTCCACAGGGCAGGAGAATGCCTAGGGACTCTGGTAGCTTATCCACAGGGCAGGAGAATGCCTAGGGACCCTGGCAGCTTGTCCACAGGGCAGGAGAATGCCTAGGGACTCTGGTGGCTTATCCACAGGGCAGGAGAATGCCTAGGGACCCTGGCGGCTTGCCCACAGGGCAGGGGAATGCCTAGGGACCCTGGTGGCTTGTCCACAGGGCAGGAGAATGCCTAGGGACCCTGGAACTTGATCTTTGACTCAGTTTTGGGAAGAGCTGGAATCCAAACACCCCAATGCCCCCAGCCTTGTGACTGTCAAACTCTCTGACCATTAGAAATCCTCTTTACCTTTCAGTTTGTTTCTTCTCCTCCACATTTGTCCCAATAAGTTGTTATTAAATTGGTTGCTCTGGAGTAATTTCTCGGGGATGGGGGTGGGGATGGTGAATGCATATTGCTGGAACTGGAAAGATGGCACAAGGGTTAAGAATTTGCTGTTCTTGCGGAGGACTCTGGCTGGGTTGTCAGCACCCACAGGAAGGCTCACGTGTAACTCCAGTTCCAGGGGATCCAATGCCTTCTTCTGTCTCCTTAGGTATTGCACACAGTGGCACACAGACATAAAGGCAGACAAAACAATCATATGCATAAAATAATTATAAAATTGAGGGGTTGGAAGATGGCTCAGCCATTAAGAGTGGTTGCTGCATTTTCAAGCGGGATTCACAGCACATCATGTTTGAGTAACTCACGACTACCTACAATTTGAATTTCAGGGGATCTATCTGAGAGAAATTGTCCGTGTGGCACACATATACTCCTCCTCACCCCACCCCACAAACACACACACACACACATGCATACACACTTTTTTATTTTTAAAAGGGGGGAGGAGAAGAAAAACCCCTACAATTGAAATCCCGTATCACACAGGCTCTAGGTGGTGCTCAGCATGGGCATTAGGAGCGCATGATCGCACTGGCAGGAAAGGCTGGGGAGACAGGAAAGGTCAGAGGAGAGGAACGTGCATTTGGGCTCGCAATTCAAAGTCAGTCTCAACACCACAGACTGGACTTTGATGCTACTGCTGGCCTCCTAGCCGAACTATGGCTCTCACCTGCTCAGCGTGACAGGAAGCGTCTCCTTCCCAACGGTCCCACCCCGCTGTAGCCAAGAGATTCCAGGAAACCCCATTTCCAAGTGACCTCATGATGCAATACGCTGCACCCCACCCAAGGGACCGAAGGCGACAGGAGTGGAGAGTTAGGTCACCAGCCTGCCACTGGGAAACGCTGGGTAGTCAAGACACCCTGGAGTTTGGACTTGCTTAGCTGCTGGGTTCTGGGCGTGGCTGAGGCGCAGCCAGGTGACCTCGCTGAGCTGACATTCCTGCCTTTCTTTCAGCCTCGGATTCCTTTGCTTCTGTGACAGTGACGCACTTAAAAGTGACTCAGTTTCAGGGAAAGGAAATTGGAGTGGACAGAGGCAGAAGACTGTGTGGACGGGCAGGAGAAGGCACGGTGATGCCCTCAACCCGGTCCCTGCGGGGACTTCAAGTAGCCTGTCCTGCCTGCACCCGGCCCTTGCAGGATGCGGTGACCACAGCCTGCGGACACACTGTGTGCCTACTCTGCCTCCCGCGCACCCCAATGGGGGCCCAGCTGCTGTGTCCGCTCTGTCAGGGGGCAGAAGAAGAACAAATCCAGGCCGCAGTGGCCCCGGTATCCCTAGGTTCCCTGAGCGAGACCTGCTGCGAAGAACACGGAGAGAAGATCTATTTCTTCTGCAAGACAGACGCGGAGCTGCTCTGCGTGTTCTGCAGGGAGGGCCCCGCCCACCAGGCACATACTGTGGGGTTCCTGGATGAAGCCATCCAACCCTACAGGGTAAGGAACTGAGGCGCTGCTTCGTGGGGGCAGGATGGTGACCTGACGTGGGTGAGTGAAGGAAAAGGGATAGAGATTTGTCATATAAAAATCAATATCTCTCTCTCTCTCTCTCTCTCTCTCTCTCTCTCTCTCTCTCTCTCTCTCTCTCTCTCTCGTTTTTTGAGACAGGTTTTCTCTGTGTATCCCTGGCTGTCCTGGAACTCACTCTGTAGACCAGGCTGGCCTCGAACTCAGAAATCCACTTGCCTCTGCCTCCCAAGTGCTGGGATTAAAGGCGTGTGCCACCACTGCCCGGCATTTTTTATTTTCTTTGGTTTAAAAACCTCAGTCCTCCTCTTTGCTCCTGGTCTCCCTGCTGGCACGCACACCTCACTAAAACACTTTCTATCTCCATAGTGCCACCCAACCTAGTTCCTGCCCTAGATGGTGATACAGTGAAGGACAATGATTCGGACTCTATCAGTTTGAATCCTTCAGCCTCAGTGGTGTGTCCACAACACAGCACACAGTATTTGCCAGTAGGATTATTCACCGACCCTCTGCTTTCTTCTCTCTGACAGGATCGTCTCAGGAGTCGGTTAGAAGCTCTAAGAATGGAGAGGGATAAGATGGAAGACAGGAAATGTCAAGAAGACCGGAAGCTCCAGGAGGTTCTGGTAAAGACCACACCTCTGGCTGGCTGTTCCTTTATTCTATTTTGTTTGTTTAGGTACAGAGTCTCATGGAGCTCAAACTGGTCTCAAAGTCACTACTTAGCCTAGCCTATTTTCTCTACTCCCTGGGGTGCTGGGATTACAGGCATGTGCCCCCATCCTAACATGTTGGGTAGATAGCTCAGTATGAACAGTGGTTGCTGGGATACATGGAGCCCTACGTTCAATACTCAGCACTGAGTAGAAGTGTTCCATAATTCCAGCACTTGGGTGATGGAGTTAGGAGAGTCAGAAGCCCAATGCTGTCTTTGACTTCATTGTGAATTGAGTCTGAGCCCAGCCTAGGATGCGTGAGACATGGAAATATATCTCAAGAAAAGAAAGAAGCTAGTACAGTTATGGTAGGCATTGTTAGTTTTGTTGTTGTCGTTGTTGTTTTTGTTGGTTTGCCAAACTTAACTCAAGCAAGAGTCCTCTAGAAAGAGGGAACTCTTCCTAAATGAGGAATTTGAAAAAGACCAAAAAAAAAAAAAAAAAAAAAAAAAGCAGCTGAGAAAAATATTTCCATCAGATTGGCTGGGCCAGTGGTCCTGACTATAGAAGAAAGCAGGCTGAGCATGCCACGGAGAGAACAAGCTAGTTAGCAGGGTTTCTTCACAGCCTCTGCCTCTAGGTTCCTGTTTGAGTTCCTGCCCTGGGTTCTCTCAATGTGCTGCACTGAGATGTGAAAGTATAAAATGAAACAAACCCTTTCCTCCCCAACTTGGTTTTTTTGTCAGTGTTTTATAGCAACAGAGAAGAAAACTAAGACAGTAGGATATCATAGCTATGAAAGGATTTTTTTTTTAAAGTCCAATGTGATTCTAAGAGTTCCATATGACATCGTTACAATCCCTGGCTAAGACAATAGTGCAGATCTCATCATCTGCAAGTTTATCTTGAGATCTATCTCTTTCTACCATTGTATTATTTAAAGAAATGAGTCCTGAAACAGCTTGCTCCTTGTTTCTCTTAATCAATAATTACACAGATGATCCTTATGGGAGCCAGTTCTGAGCCTCTCTCCCCCACCCCCGATATCCTCACAGATGCAGGTTGAAAGCAAGAAGCAACAGGTAGAAGCTGCTTTTGAAAGGCTGAAGCATGAGCTCGTGGACCAGAGGTGCTTCCTGCTGACCAGGCTGGAGGAACTAGAACATCAGATCTGCAAGGAGAGGGAAGAGTACATCAGGAAGGTCTCCCAGGAGGTCGACCGGCTGGGTAGCCAGGTTGAGGAGCTAGAGGAGAAGTGCCAGCAACCAGCAAGTGAGCTTCTGCAAGTGAGAGACTCCACAACCCTACCACCTAGTGGGACAGCAGAGGGTTAAACAGGAAGGGGGTGCTGTGATTGAGAAGGTGTGGGGGAGAGTCTGCTTTTTATGGCTCAAAAGACTAGAGAACTTCCCAAGGCATGCATGAGGCTTATGTAAAGATGACCATTAGCAGACCATCTTGAGTTTGGTGTCACCTCTTCCAACTTTGTCACTTGGGTGACTCTCTTAGTTTCTCTAAGCATGAGATGATTCTTTCATGGAGTGGTAAACCATGTAAGGAATAACCCTGAGCATGGTCCCTGATACACAGGAAGAGCACCATCAATAGCCTTGTGTGGTTACCACAATCCTGCCCCGTATCAGTTCCAACTTGGAACTCAGACTGGTCTCTGCTCTCTACCATTTCTTGGGGGGGGGGGGGGGACAGAACATCCAAAGCAAAGGAACTGGTTGCAGAGTCCTACCTACATTAGTCAGGAAATATGAAGAGAGCAGTGAAATGCACACTAAGTAATTAAGGGGCTCCAGCACCCTGGGTAGGAGATTTTAGCTAATGTTAAGACAGAAAGATCTAGAGTCCCTGATGGGAAAGGCCATGTGGAAACTTAGTACATGTTTTTGTGTTTATTTTGTAGGATGCCAGACTCAACCAGAGCAGGTAAGGCCCTCCCAAGTCCTGCCTCCTTTATGTGCATCTTATGACACTGCAATCCATCTGGCCCCTTGTGGATGGTTCCAGAAAACACTGATACACAGGTCACTCCCTCTCTTACTGTCAACTCGAACTCAGTAAACAGATGAATTGAAACTGAACATTGTGGCTCATGCCTTTAGTCCAAGCACCTGGAAAACTAAGGCAGACAGATCACTGTAAGTTTGAGGCAAGCCTGGGCTACAGAGTAAGAGCCTATTTCAAAACAAACAACTAAATAACTAATAAAAATAAATTTATTGGTTTTTGTTGACCACCATCAATTACGTTGGTTTTTGAGACATACTTTTGACCCTCAAAGCAACGTTACATATAACAGTCATGGAAATTGAATGATCTAGATTTTTTTAAAAAATATTTGCATTTTATGTGTATGGATGTTTTGCTAACAAATATGTCTGTGTACTGCGTGCATGCCTGGTGCCAGAGGAAAACAGAGGCAGGAAGATGCCCTGGAACTGGAATTACAAATGGTTGTGAGCCACCATGTAGATGCTGGGTACTGAAGTGTGGTGTTTGGCATGACCAGTTCCCAGAAGTATCTTTAATCCATGAAATACACTAGTACTTTAGTATTTGAAAATACTAAAGCCATTTAAAAGTGTCTCCAAACATGCTTCTCAAAGAGTGTTATGATTAAAGTCAAGAAGGATGTGTGGGTCTTGTGTGATGGGGAAGCTGAGAGAGAAGGGCGTATGTAAAGTCACATAGCCAGAGTAATGAGGACCACAAAGGAACCAGAATCCCCCTTCCTTTCCAACTCTTTTCCCATTGTAAAAATGTCACACAGATAGAAAGAAAATAGTGCAGGGCTGTTTTCCATCACATTTCCC
>CM052720.1:45852961-45886038 GCA_028551405.1 Uromys caudimaculatus | reverse complement strand
ATCCTTCAGTCCATCCCCCCCCCCCCCCCCCGGTATCTCCGAGGTATTACTTTTGAAGGCAAGAGAGATGGCTATACATGATTAAAAACTGATTGCAGCTTTTCCAGAAGACTGCAGTTGGGATTCCTAGCTCCCAGATGAAGCAGCTCACAACCAACTTTAACTCCATCTCTAAGGCATCTGACATACTCCTCTGACCTCTTAGGGAAGACACACACACACACACACACACACACACACACACACACAGATAAAATGAAGTATTTTATTTTTGGAATTTAAGTTTGACTTCCAACTTGTCTGCAGGTATGAGATGAAGACTTTTGTGAGCCCAGAGGCCATTTCCTCTGATCTTGTCAAGAAGATTCGAAACCTCCACAGGAAAATACTCTGCCTCCCAAAGATGATGAGGACATTTTCAGGTAAAGGGGTTCTGGATCCCATTAGGTGTTCTACCTTACAACTTCAAAACCTGGCTCAAACCACCAACCATAGTAGCACATGCCTGTAATGCCAACACCAGGGAGACTAAGGCAGAGGATCTTAAGTTTCAGGCCAGCTTAGACTACATAGTGAAACCCAAACAAAAATAGGCAAACAGCTTGGGTTAAACATCTCTCCTCACACCTTCCTACTCAGGGAGCAATTCCCCAGATTGTGGTCTCCTCTGTCCAAGGACAGAGGCACCAGAGTGAGAGTCCAGGAAGGTGAGGCACACTTAAGGCTTGTATCCCTGTCCTCACACTGTAGCCAGGACACTCTCCCCTTGGGAATATCTGTAGGAGATATTAAGTCTCACAGATCTTTGTTTCTGCTTTCTTCAGAAAACTTGACGCATCATCTGGAAACAGATTAAGGTAATCAGCAAGGACTCGGGTGTGTGTGTGTGTGTGTGTGTGTGTGTGTGTGTGTGTGTGTGTGTGTGTTTCCCCTGATGTTCATTTCATCTATGGCCACAAACAGCAATGAAATGTGCTCACCTGGACCCTGATTGCTTGGGGTTGTGGGTCTATTAAACCTTTCCTCCCCACCATTGCTCCTATACTATAAATCCATTTGAGCATTTGAGGATTAAATGAATTTATTCAAGGAGCTCAGCACAGTACCTGACACACAGTGACTGGTAAATGTTCTCAGTTACATGTATAGACATTCATACAAAATATATATTAAGCCCCTGAGCTTTGTCCAGAATTATGCTAGATTCTCTATAGATTCGAGCAAGTATTATGTATTAAAAACCCAGCATTTGCTGGGCATGGTGGCACAGAGTTACAATCCCAGCACTTGAGTGGTAGAGGCAGTCAGACTGCCACAAGTTTGTGGTCAGCCTCAGCTACAAAGACCCTTTCTGGGGGCAGGATGTAGAGAGGGGCTGGGTTCCAGGGATGGATTAATAGCTTCCCATTAGAGCTTGTCTACCATGCACAAAGCCCTAGTGCCACAAAAAAGGGACTGGGAGAGGAAAGAGCAAAAATAATATTTACTTTCAATTTGGAGCTTAATTGTTCCCACAAGCACTTGCCTGTTTTTATATTGATCCCTACTTCTCCAAGGTACTGTAGAAACTTTATCCAGACAACTGGTTAAAATGCAGCCTCTTGTCTGGGTAGTCTAGGGCAGGGACCAAGATTTTGTGTTTCTTAACAGGCTCCTAGGTCCCAGACACTTCACTTTTAAGAAGCAAATCCTCAGGCATAGCTGTCACTTCTCTCCACCAGAAACAGAAGCCTAAGCAGCAGGAAGCATGGACCACGCTCCATCCTGAAATGGGGAGTCATTCTGGACCCTCAGACCACAACACCAAGCCCAGTCCTCTCTGTAATGGCCACTTGAGTGGCAGCTGCACCATGAGTGGCCCCCAAGGTAGCCAGGGTGAGGGGACAGCAGGACCTGGGCGCCAAAGACAGTGACCAGGCCATGATACTTTCATTCCAACTGGCCAGCATCCATCTGCCATGCAAAAGGAGACACAGCTGTTCTGCACAGTGTAATGTGAACATGGAATACCAGGCATGGGAGAGTTCTTGCAAATGTCCCATACCAAGGCATCAATCACCATCTTTTTCCAACTCTGGAATGTAAGTTCCTGCCTGCCTTTGAAAGACTGAGGTGTGGCCAGAGAAGTGTGGCAGACGCACCAGCACCCTGGAACCCAACTCTGTCCCTAGCGTTCAAAAATGAGGTTGGAACTTAGGGTCTTGGAATCTTGTACAGCAGTTTGTAATTTGTAATGTCCAGTACGTTCAGCTGCCAGAAGCAGACAAGGAAGGCATTGCCCTAGACACCAGCAAAGCTATGAGCCAATGGGTTTCAACAACTCTGGGTGGACCCCAAAGTCCCTTCAGGTTATTCCTCTAGGTTTTGAGAGAATGTTTTAATAAAATATGTAACCTAAGGGCCTTTGTGTTTTGTGTCTAATCTGTTTATGTGGCAACCTAGGAGGACGGGCAAGATTCTAGTTTCAGTGTTCAAGGCCTCTGATCGGGTGTTAAAGGACTGGCTGGAAGGGTGGAATGACTAGGTGGTGGTGTCTTTAGGTCACCAGGGTATGCTCTGGAAGGGGACTGTGGGGGCCTGGTTTACTCGGTTTCCCAACTGATGAGATGTGTGACTGTGCTCTGCTAAGTACTCCTGCTAGGATAGGTTACCATGATAGAAGCCAAAAGCAGAGAGACCACTGATGATGGACTGCACCTTCAGAACCGTGAGCCTAAATAAACCTTTTCCTAGGTTGCCCCAGGTATTTTTAAAGTTTTTACCCCTCCTAGGTGTGACAGTATAAGCCTTTAAATCTCACCCAGTAAGTCTGAAGCTAGCCATGTCTACAGTGAGATCTGTCCAGTCCTTAATTTTATGTATGTATGTATGTATGTATGTAGGTACATACATACGTATGTACATGGTTCATACGTGCTACTACAAGGAGTAAGGATACAGGTAAGGCTCCCAAACCCCTCTGTAAAACAGAAACAAGTCACTGAGAAATATGAGGCAGAGCCCCCCATGGGAATTCCAAAAACCAGGAGCTTAAGGCAGTAGAGCAATCCTGACATTCTGAAGGAAAAACTATTTCAAAGAATCCGTTAAGTGTACAAGTGAGACAAACATTTCCAGATACTGAAGATTTAAAAAAATTCAACTTCCACACTCATCTCAGAAGTTATTAAATGTGTGACAAAACTACAGTTGAGAGGAATAGAATCCAGAAATAGGACTAGGGCTTGGGCTGTCATGTAAGGGAGTGCTTGCCTAGATTCGAGAGGCCCTGGGTTCAGTCCCCAGCACTGTATAAATCAGGCATAGTGGCACCTACCTGAAATCTCAGACCTTAGAAGGTAGAGACAGGAAGCTTAAAGTCATCTTCAGCTACACGAGCTTTAGGCTAGCTGGGCTACAAGCCTCAGAAGGGAAAAGATCCAGAACCCTCAGTTTAATGACAAAAGGGGATTTAAAAGCTGTCGACAGAAAACAATCAATGGTTCGGGTTCAAGTTCACTGCAGTAGGCATCAGGATAAAAACAGACAGCACCAGATGACTGTCTTTTGAGATTTCTGACCACTGAGAAGAACGTGTAGTTTATTTAGTAATAAAGACACAGGAAATGAAGTAAAGGAGAAGGGAGAGATGATGATTAACTCTAGGAACAAAGAGTGGTGAGGGAGCCACTGTGTATGTACTAGTGACTCAGGCAGCACGTGATCTATACGAAGTGTTCAGTCTCGAGACAATGTGGTAACTCTGAGGCCACCAAGATCCAGTGTCTCGGAACAATCTGTCAAGAGCCAGGAGGAGCTAACACTTGCACAGGCAGAGGAAATCTGGAATGTTTAAGGATAAGGGGGGGCATCATTTTGGCTAAGCAGGGGCTCAACTGTGTTCAACTGTGGGCACCAGCTGGGTCAACAGGGAGATATTGTAGGCCCTTTCTTTATAGTAAGACCTAGGGCAGAGGTTCTCTAGATTCCTCATGGCCTGCCCTCCCTTTCCCCAATCTGTTTCCTAAGAAAGTGACTCTGGACACTCCATAGTGCCAGCAACGAGGTCTTGACCTCCTGGGTGTTGGCCCCAGTGTTCTTAGCTGAGCATCAAGAGTTAAGATGTTGGGGTTGCTTTAAAAACTCCCTTCACAAGGACTACTCTGCAGAGGTAATTTATTGACCACAGTTACTGAGCCATAGTACCTAGATGATTTCTGAGACACAGATGTCCCTGGGGAGTCCTACCTACTCAGGTCTGGGTTTGGAGGCATAAGCTTTGGTAGCCACACCAGGAGATGATTCTACCTGCACTCTAGGACACAAACTTACATGGCCTTGGAAACGAGTGGATCTCACTACGTTCACTCTTGTATCTTCATGTATTTAACTCTGGTGGGGGTAGGAAAAGTGATTTTAAGGTGCCAGAAAAGGTAGGCAACAGAGTGGTTTGGGGCAAGGGGAACCTCAAATTTGAGGATGGCAAAACAGCTTCAGATGTCTTTGAATGTCTTCCTGTGGGCACTGGGTAACAACTGAGCCAGAAAACGCTGCTGCCGCTGACCCTGCTCAACAGAGAGCACAGAGCCAAGACAAACGGGTGTTCAGGAAAGAGGGAGTCATTTGGTCTTCAGAGCAGGAAACTTCAGAGGAAATGAGAAGCTGAGTAAGATAAACGGATAGGGTGACAGTACTGAGAGAGACTTTGGCCGTGGCAGTGAGGAGATGGGTGGCAAAGGATGTGGTGTCCCTCCTCTCTCTCCTCCTAGTGCTCTGGCCAGGAACCTTGCTCCATTACATAGTCTTGGAATCCCAGAGAAGGGAAGGTTTCATGGGTGTGGGATCCAGGCAATCCTTCTTCATCTCAGAGCCCTGGAATCTCAGAGAAGTAAAGTTTCTGTAGGGTGACCCAGTCAGGTTCTGGAGTTCAGGGTCTCAGCAGAAGGCGTGTTCCTGGCCATTTGAGCCACAGGAAGGGAACCAGGCGCCGGCTGAACGTGGCCGTGAAGGTATAGATGAGTTCCTGGGACTCTGCATTCGTGAATGTCACAGTGCCCCCTTCATAATCCAGGGCGATGCCCACTCTCCGAGGCCGCAGCACCGGCAAGAGCTGGGCCTCTGGGCTTGTGTTGGCCCAGATGCCTGAGGGGGAGAGCCGAAGGGCCCACACACCATCTTCTGGCCGCAGGGAGAGGTCCCCTTTCCTCTTCACAGAGTCTTTGGCCACTCCCACCATGCAGCTTTCCTGGACTTCCTCCTCCTCTTCCTCTTCCTCCTCTTCCTCTTCCCCCAGTGATTCGTCTTCCTCATCTGTTTCCCAGTCTTCATATCCATCCCCATAGCCAGCCTCCTCATCTTCTTCCTCCTCTTCCCCTTCTTCTTCCTCCTCCCCCTCCTCTTCATCCTCTGACCAGCCTTCTCTCTCCAACTCTACTTCCCAGTATACCTTTCCCCAGGTGAAGCCCTTGCTGCCCAACACTCCTGGCTCACAGTCAAACTGCTGGGGGAGCAGGCAGTCACTCTGGTACTGGCTGGTATAGGTCACACACTTCCAGTCCTCTGAAAGCTGCAGGTATCCACTGGCTGACAGTGGGTCCAGGGTGACGCTTACTATGGGACAAGGGAGGAAGTAACAGCGTCAGTGGTTGGCTGGGAAGGGGCAACTAGTCTCCAAAGCATCAGTACTGCCTCACTGGGCAGTTCAAAGAGTACTACTTATATCCTAGCCTCTGTGAGCCGTGTCCCTGAGGTACTTGGCACACACAGCATAGGTCTGGGCAGGTTGATCTCTGGCCTGGGGCTGCCACTGCTGTTTGCTCTCAAAGATAGACCTTATGGTGTGTGACCTGTGACCTCAAAGGCTCCGCGATACTGCAGACTACATACACAGGAGACTGATCTGAAATAATGTAAGGGGGTGGGGCCACCTGTGGGCAATTCCAGTGAGGATCCCACAGGGTAAAATGGGAACGACCTTCTGTTCACTCACCTGTCTTATACTCCAAGTCTCTCAGCAGCTTGCCTATGGAGGGAAAAAAAAAAAAAGATAGAAATGACTTGCAGATCCAGCAAACTTATTTCTTACTTAGTATTAGTTCTCGGACAGGGCTCTCCTGGAGATCCCAAGGAGAAAAGATACTGAAGCCAGAGCTCCTTGGAAGGCTGAGATGGGAAAATATGGTGGGGAGAAGCCAGGAAACCACCCAGTGTGGCTGAGCCTGACCTCCCTTCTGGTGCTTTTCCCAATGCTTACCCTGGAACTGCCTCAGGCCTCGCTGCAGAGAAAAAAGTTTATCTGAGAATTCTCCTGTCTTTCTTTTAACCATGTGAGGGATGGCTTTCCCAATCCAGAACTTCTTCCGTGGGTACCTGAAAGAGCGACAGACACAACAACCTGTCACTTGGCTCTTCTTGCTTTTCTGCCAGTGTTCGTGACATTACAAGGCATGCAGGGAAGGTCTGATTATCCCTAAGCAAGGACAAGAAAACTGGCAAAGACACTACATGAACCAGGGCATAAGACTGCCAGCAGATTTCACAAGCGAGCGGTCTGTCTGGCAAGCCAGGTTTTTACTCTCTCGCTGTGCTCAGGTGAAGACCATGAGCCTGGTTAGACTTCGGAGACCACGCTGGGAGACAGCAATCTCTAATCCTCAAAGACTGCCCTCTTTCTTAAAAGCCACGGGATGAAAAAAGAGCTGCTGTGCCTTTGGCACCCTACACTCTCACTGTTTTACGTGGACCACAGCCATGGAAGTGGGAGGGAAGAAAAATGATGAAGAGGAGCAAATGAAACTCTTACTTGTTGGCGAAGTCCTTGGTGTCCTGCAAGGGAAGAAAACACAGGCACCAAAGTGAATTAAGTAAAACTGCATGTACACAGTCAGTACCATGTAACAGGCAGGCACACACTGTGTCTATAGTTAGTACTATATTAACAGGCAGGCACACACTGCATCTGTGGTCAGTACCATATAACAGGCAGGCACACACTGTGTCTACACTTAGTACCCTGTAACAGGCAGGCACACACTGTGTCTACAGCCAGTACCATGTAACAGGCAGGCATACACTGAGTCTACACAGTAAGTACCATATAACAGGCAGGCACACACTGTGTCTACAGTCAGGACCATGTAACAGGCAGGTACACACTGAGTCTACAGTCAGTACCATATTAACAGGCATGCACGCGCTGTGTCTACAGTCAATACCATGTAACAGACAGGCACACAAAAGCAAACAAAGCACTCATGGCTCCCTCCCTTAGGGAACTGACAGTCTAGTGGGACATTAAATAAAAAACAATAGGCTGGAGAGATGGCTTAATGGTTAGGAGCACTGGCTGCTCTTCTAGAGGACTCAGGCTTGATTATAGGCACCCACATGGCAGCTCACTACCATCTATAACTCCAGTTCAGGAAACCCAGTGCTTACTTCTGGCTTCCACAGGCACCAGCATGCAAGTGGTGTACGGACGTACATGCAGGTAGAAACACCCATACACATAAAATAAACAACATAATATAAGGTCAGAAATGACCAGAGGTGACATTTAATGTCCAAGGAGACACGTAAGCTCAGGTTTGAAGAATGAGAAAGCCCTAGCTGGTGCAGACGGTTAAGAAATGGGAAGGGGCTTAGAGATGAAGCAGGGCCAGCTCACACCAGACAGGACTGGATAACGGTGAATTTTACTCCCTGCACAGTGGAATAAAAAGTATCCCCTAGCACCCACCCCTACTCCCCGCTTTTAAACATTTGGGTGCACACATGTGTGGTATACCACACTGTATGGGGAGATCAATGGACAACTTCTTCCCTTCTTTATAATACTAAACTCTAAGCCCTGGCCTGTCATGTGACTAGTCAAGAAATTACATTTCCCACATTCCCTACAACCAAGTCTGGTCATGTGACTAAATCATAATGGGATGCAGGAAGGGGAAAAAACCAAACAACTTCTCAGTCTTGTCCTTAAAAAAAAATAATAATTTGCTTTCTAGTTCCTTTCTTCTCATTGGCTGAAGTTTGAACACAGTGATGAGCCAGACTCACAAGGCACAGCTGAGAACAACATTCCCAAGACTACATAGACAGTTAGAAATAAGCCAGCTCTTGGATGACCTCAAGGATCTCTAGATCCTCCCCTCTGAACTGCTGCAAAGACAGAAGGGAACTTCTGCTCTATATGAACTACTAAGCAGCAACTAGCTGAAACCCAGTCACTTGGCTGCTCCTTGGTGGACGGTGGCAATAAGAACAGGGGAGGTCATCCTGGAGGTCGCTGTGGACCAGGGATTTGGAGATGGCAGCAGGGGGCACGAGAGGGAACCCAGGCATCCCATGACTGTTTTGGAGCAAGAATCACTGAGGAAAAGCCCCTTGTGCAGGAGGAAGACAGTGGTGCTGTTGCATGAAGGGAAGACAAGTGCCAAGGACACAGAGGGTGGGGGCGTCTTGTGAGAGGATTCTTTGCTGAGTCTGAACCTCCACAGTTCTTTGTGTTGACCCATTCGATTCTTTTCACTCATTCCACAAACCTTAGCTTAGTGATTCCTTGTGCCAGGCAGGCACTGATCTAGAAGCTAGAGGTAGCAATAAAAAAAAAAAAAAAAAGAAAACTCCCTACCTGTGTAGAGCAGGCATCCTAGCAGAGGGAAGCAGACAAGAGAGTAAAAAAAAAAAAAAAACAACATGAGAACGATTACTAACATCATACCATGTTAGTAAGTGACAGGCGCTGCAGAAGTCAGTAGGGTGAAGGGGGCTGGGCACAGGAGAGCAGGCTGGCTTCTCGGAGAGGTACAATTTGGAAAGCAAATGCAATCATCAAACTGTGGCTATTAAGGATTGTTCCAGAAGATTCAGGAGCTCTGCTCCAAAGAAACTTGAATACAGACAAAATCTGCTAACACCAGCATTCTGTGTAGTGGCTTTAAGCAGATTCTCTCTCCTCAGCACTCCTCACCATGGCAGCTTCAGGGGCAGAGCTCTCAGGTACAGACATGGGCCTCTGCATAGAAGCAGCTACTCCCAGGGTAGATCAGGGGACAGACACGCTGGTGACAAACCCCGGCACTCTCAGCTGCTCCACTCAACTCACTGCACACATGGAAGGGTTGTTGGGAAAGCCTCGTTGAAGAGAAGGAAAGAAACATGGCAAGGGAGAAGAGACAAGTGACCCAGAGTCTGGTCAGACAAATCTAGAGAAGAGGCAATGCCTGGAGCTAAGCAGAGGAAGGGTAAGGGTGTGTGTGTGTGTGTGTGTGTGTGTGTGTGTGTGTGTGTCTGTGTGTGTCTGTGTCTGTGTGTCTGTGTGTCTGTGTGTCTGTGTGTGTCTGTGTGTCTGTGTGTGTATCTGTGTGTCTGTGTCTGTGTGTCTGTGTGTGTGTCTGTGTGTGCGTGTGTGAGACTGGACGAGAGAGAAGATTACAAAGCCTGGGGGCAGATACCAGCACTGAGTTTAACCTCATTCCTAATCTGCCCCAGGGTCTGGGCCTAAGCAGAGGGGCGTGTGTGTGTGTGTGTGTGTGTGTGTGTGTGTGTGTGTGTGTGTGTGTGTGTCTGGACAAGAGAGAAGATTACAAAGCCTTGGGGGCAGATACCAGCACTGAGTTTGACCTCATTCCTAATCTGCCCCAGGGTCTGGGCCAGCCAGCCCTCTTACACGTGGTTCAATCTGCTGCCAAGAGAGGCCTCCTAATGATGCAGCCTGTGCTAGGGACTAGCATCGCCATCTCTTCTCTCTTGGCTATCGATGTGCCCTGCCACTGGTCTGGAATCCCCTTCCCTAGAGACCTTTGTGTGTCCTCTGACGTCAAACCAGGGGGTCAGAGGAAACCAGCAGATGGCCCTTCTCCTGGGTTATATGGAGGGAAGGTCCGGCCCTCCCCTTTTCGGTAGAATGCTAAGGGTGACGATTCCTCTGGAAAGTACTGGGAAGAAGAGACTTATATCAGTGTAGCCGAACAGCCTGCTCTTTGTGTCCTGAGGCAGCCCTCAGTCACTGTCCTCTGGGTTGATGCTCTATGGTCCAGAGGAAGCCTGTCATCTATCCCCTTCCATGCACCTTGGATCCTGACAGCCACAGCTCAGCCCATCTCCAGAACCATATAAGGCACCTATCAAGTAAATGCCTGCCTTAGTCAGGCATGGGGGTGCACATCTATAACCCCAGCTTTCAGAAGGCTGAGACAGGACTGCCTTTGAGGACAGGTGGGATGACAGAGGAAGACTGCCTCAAAGATAATACACATCTGCCTTGTTCCCTAGAGGGCTCAATGGAGGTCTCATGCTGAGGAAGGACAGCAACAAAGGCCTTCAGTTCTGCAGCACCTTCAACATTTCTAGACACTTTTATAAACGATGATTATTTTTCTAAACGCCTTGTCAACGTTTAAGCTCATGTGGACTCTGGAGTAAACAAAGAGGGTAAGACTCACATACCCATATTTTACACAGTAAAACTGAGACCCCACGAGGAGGAATTTCTTCAAAGGCCATAGAAAAGTGGTATGTCCCACTCCCACTTGGGCCCATAGGACTCTCACCTGCATCAGCTCTGCAGCTGGCTGTCGTGCCTTGCCCTCCAGCTCGGAGATGACTAGAGTCAATCGGTCAAGCTCACTGACGCCCCGGGTCTTGAACTTCTCCCTGCCCTCATTGAGTAGCTGCTCCAGGGTGGCCAGCTGGTCTAGCAGGTGCTGTTCCCGCTTCTTTAGAAACTGGTGGCCCTGCTTAAATTCCGCCACAATGTACTGCCTCTGCTCCTGCAGCTTCGTCTGTAAGGGTAGGGGACAGGGTGCTTGTGTGTGATACCTCTAGGAACTGGGGCCCCGCTCAATCCTCTGGTGACTCTTGCTTATAAATCCCAATCCTTCGTAGGAGGACTCACTGGAATGCTCCTGCTCCACCCACTTCTCCTTGAGACTTGTCAATCAGTCTATTCCCTTCAGTGTTCTCAAAGACTCTGACTGACTGCTTTGTCACCATCTCTTCTAGGTGACCAGGATGTCTTGGGACAATGAAAGGTAGCGCGTATCCCATTACTGACATGCCACCCTTCTCGATGATATGTGTTGTCTCTTTCAGGGAGCTCTGTTTGAGGGATAAAGTCCAAACTCAATCAGTCCCCTTCAGCACCCCCATTACTCTGTATATATTAAGTGTACCCTATCCCTCCAAGTGGGACTCCACCCTGCTTCCTTGGTGAGGCTGGAAGGTGAATACTCAGAGACCACATCCTGTCCTGCAGGCTGGAACTGCCTGAGTCCTCCTCAGTCCCTCTAGGTTAAGTAAGAGTGTCCATGTATATCAGGATCTAGAGGTACTTGTGGACTCGAGCTCTCTCTAGTTTTATCATCTACAGTCTGGCTACACACTGACAGGCCTGACCCCAGAATCCCTCCACTGCCCATTTTCCCAACACACACACTCCCCCAGAACTGGACTTCCCTTATCAGCTTTCCCTCCTGACCCTTCTAATCAAGAGTACACAATGTGTCACCAATCTTCTTTACTGCGCATAGTGGGCCTGAGTCTCACTAGGCAACCTTAATCAGAGCCTGCTCAGAGCTGCTCAGGCTACCTTCCTTGCCCCTTTCTTCTTGGTCTCTACCCTGAAGCCAGTACCCCCTCCCAAACACCCCCTGCTGCCCTTTACACAGGAAATCACATCTTCCCTTACTTTCAGAGAGCACAAAGTCAGGTTTCTCAGTCCCCTCACAGAATAGCCATAGCTGCCAGACAACCTGCCTAGCAGATGAGAAATCAGGCCCTAAGTCTGAGACACACAGCAGGCCCAAATGGACAGCCTGCGTCTGCAAGGGGCAGGGCAGACCAACCTACCTTATCCTTGGGTAAGCCCCAGTTGGCCTGAAGCCAACCTAGCAACTATACTTTCAAAGTACTCCTAGAAACATTTTCCACCTGTCTGGCCCCTCCCTCAAACACGTAGCAACGCTCAGCTCTGAGTTCCACATACCATTGCAGCCAGAATATCAGCTTCTCCCTTGGCCTGAAAGCCCTGGATTTTTTCTCTGTCTCTCCTTAGGGTATTCAAGTGGTTCAGGATTTTCTCCTAAGGAAAGATAAGCGGTGGAGAGAGATGAGTGTCCTAAGCTGTGGCAGGAGAGATACCAGACAGAACTTCCCTCCTAGGCCCTGGGAGGACTTACTCTGTGAGGCAAGGCGGCCTTCTCTACCAGGACTGCAGTGTGGGGGCGGTGCTCCCGGGACTCCCGGCACATCACACACAACAGTTTACCATCATCTTCACAGTAGTAGTGTAGCTTCTCCTGGTGCCGTTCACACAACTTCATGTCCTGTGGCTCTCGGGCCAGCTCTCCTGGCTGCCTGCCATTGTCCACCTTCAGCCGTTCAATGTTCTCTACCAGACTTGCTAGCTGCCACACGGGCCGGATGTTCTCCTTCTTAAAGGGCTTCTTGCAGAGTGGGCAGACTGAGCGGTTCCCCGATATGGGGCGGATATCACTCGTGCAGCCTCGGCAGAAGACGTGGCCACAGTCGATGGTCACCGGGTCCCGCAGGTAATCCAGGCAGATGGAGCAGGTCACCTCCTCCTCCAGGCTCCTCAAGGGGGCTGACACTGCCATTGCACCCTTAGCTTGGGGGTCTCTGTTCACTGGTAGGGTCTTTCTTCCTCAGAGACTAGACCTGAAATCAAGAGCAGACTCAGCAAAAGGAGAAGACTGGTAGCCCTGTGGATTATTCGAGCTAAGATCACAAGGGAAGCCAGGAAGGGAAGATTCCTCTGTGGCTGTCCTAGGCTCTGCAGGTATGGCCATTCTAGGGACACAGAAGCTAAACTGAGAAAAGCTGTTCCTATCAACCTTTGTGACTCTGGTCTTCTTCCTGCCCCTGTGACAATAGAAAGCTCACTTGAGTACTTTGAGTCTCAGTTTATCCATCCATAAAACGGAGAGAAAGAGAAACCTATAGGGGTTTCTAAACAGGTTATATAAGAGAATTCTGTTGGAAACACTAGGCATAGGCCTGGTTTCAAAGAAGGAGATCTAGGACAGAACTCAAGAGCCCTGGCTCTTCAACCACTGGATGAGATCTAAGAGCTGAAACTGAAAGCGGATTCAAGAATGCAGGATCCTGCCACACCCTATGGTATACAATGTCCACACTGGGCAGGAAGGTGGCTCTGCTATGGACATAAGGAAGGTAACCATGCAGCGTTCTGCAATGCCGGAACAGGAGCACCATCACTGGCATTTACCACAGGAGTCCATCAGCGGAGTTTAGTGGACTCTGCTAATGGTGACAGTAAATACGCAGACATCAAACTGCAGCCTGTATAGCCCAAGGAAAAGAAATACAATGTCGCTCCCTTAAAAGATCTGATGTGGGAACATCTAAAAGTGTCCTGCAGGTGAGGAATTAAGCTGCTGAGACTATGAACCAAAACACCTTGGTTTAGACATGTGGGACTTTGAAAAAGATGTAAATGAATAATAATTAAAGAAAAAAACAAAGTACACCTACCAACTTGGAATGAAATTGAATCGGCGAGTGAAGTATCAAGTCCCCGGAATGTTGGAAGAAGTGTTAAGGGTGTCTGATCTTTAAGGAAAAGGCCTGGGCCAGTGTTCTCAATTTAACACGTTACTGAGTTTGAAAATAGGAAAGGAAAGGAAACTGTGGCATGTCTGTGGGCCAGAAGCTCTTGCAGAATGGCTTAGAAGTTTAAAAGCCAGGACAGCTTTTTGTTGTTTTTGTTTTCATGCTGGTAGTTCTAAGGACAGAGTTTATAGTTTTCTTACGATAGAGCTCAGCTACTATTCCTCTTTCTCATAAAATATGACACCTTCATCACTAGGCACCCACATTAAACCAGCTCACGCTGGGTCTGGTGGGTCTTTAGATTTAAGTTGAATAAAAGCTACTATGTACATGTACAGTATATCATAGTTAACACTGCGGGCTTACAGAGGATCACTGGCTAATTCGTGGAGCAGAGTTATCAGAATTAGATACTAAAGCATAGCTCCGAGAGCACCTCACCAGTATTGTTAAGAATCAGCGAGGTCCTCAGGGATCAAGGGAGTGGGGAGAAAATATAAGTCTTCTGTTGCAATTGCCAATGTAACAATAAAAATGTCATCAATAAATGTCAAAGTCATCAGGTGAAAGGTTTGGAGTGTCCCCAAAATGCCACAGTGGATTATGTCCTAATGTGCCTTGATGAAGGAGAGATCAAGTGGTCACCTTAACCAGGTAACCAAGCCAGCCAATCTGGCACAGGTTTCCTGAGGAGGAACCATATGAGTTAAGCACTATCACCTGAGGCTGGAGAGATGGCCTGGAAGTTAAAGAGCACTTGCTGCTCTTCAGAGGACCCAGGTTCGATATTCCGAGCACCCCTACAGCAGCCCACAACTGGCTATAACTCCAGTTCTAGGGGATGGAATGACCTCTTTTGGTCTCTTCAGACACTAGGCACACAGACAACATGCAGGCATTTAAAATACCCTCCTCCCCCACACACAAAGAAATAAAGTCAAAAACAAAACAAAACAAAACAAAACAGATACTATCACCTATGAAGTTTATTTGCCAAAAATTGATTGAACGCTACAAAAACTTTAGATCTAACTTTCAGTTTATGGAAAGCATAGGCAATTAAAAAAAACAAACCACACTATATTAAGTTATCACAGAGAAGGTGTTAATAGCACCAAGTTAAACCACGCAGTGAGGAAATAATCAGACAGATTCAAAATTTGGGGCACTGTACTGGCTGGTTTTGTGTGTCAAGTTGACACAAGCTGGAGTTATCACAGAGAAAGTTTCGCTTGAGAAAATGCCTCCACGAGATCCAGCTGTAAGGCATTTTCTCAATTAGTGATCAAGGGCAGAGGGCCCCTTGTGGGTGGTGCCACCTGTGGGCTGGTAGTCTTGGGCTCTATAAGAAAGCAAGCTGAGCAAGCCAGGGGAAGCAAGCAAGCCAATAAGTTACATCCTTCCATGGCCTCCGCATCAGCTTCTGCTTCCTGACCTGCTTGAGTTCCAGTCCTGACTTCCTTTAGTGATGAACAGCAATGTGGAAGTGTAAGCCGAATAAACCCTTTCCTCCCCAACTTGCATCTTGGTCATGATGTTTGTGCAGGAATAGAAACCCTGACTAAGACAGGCACCCAGAGTCACAGACCAATTGGTCTTTTGAAAACCCCAGGGTAGGCATAGTGTGATGGCACATACAGAGAGAGAGAGAGAGAGAGAGAGAGAGAGAGAGATCTCAAACATGCAAGAATAAAACTAAAAAAAAAAAAAAAAAAAAACCACAGTAATAAGCAGGTGCAAAAGATAAAATCTATCCTGATTCTGTCTTTAAAAGGTAGTTATAACTTTAGGGACTATCAAGAAAAATTTAAATGGAGATATCTTAATGGCATGTACTGAGACTACATGAAAACTCCTAACCCCTGCTTTTCAGCAGCAGATGCCACCGCAGTTAAGAGCTTCATAACTACAATTTACATTGGTTTCACAAAACTGTACAAAAAGAAAATTTTGGGGAAACAAAGGTTATGATTTTCATTACATTAAAAGGGTCTGTAACCACCCAAGTTATTGAAACCAGAGTATTTAAAACCTTGTCTAACACTTGTACTGAAATAATGAGTGGGTTTAGAAAAACTAAAGCCAACTACACAGAGTCTTTTGTTTCTGAGTCACCATAACTTGACAGTCTAACCCCACTGCCTGGCTGCAAAGACTCACCCTGAACATGTTATTTGTAAGACCAGAGGTATAAACCCAAAAACTTGAACAGTTCAGGCTCAAAGTTCAGGTTCTAGACTCCAATAATCAGGTGATTTCACACTCAGGATCCTCTTCTGAGGAAACTGAGGATTGGTCTTGCTAACCATGAATGCTGAAGGACATAGGGCCAGGAAGCAGTCTAAGTGCCCCAACCATCCCACTTTTCTCTCCCCAGCACACTGTAAAACAGGGCAGGTAAACTGAGCAGAGGTGACAAGAAAGGGGAGTATATTCTTCAGATTTGGTTGAAAGCACTCTAGTCTTCACTACTAAGAGATAACAGGAAGCCGGGCTGGAGAGACTGCTCAGCCATTACGAGCACTAGCTGCTCTTCCAGAGGTCCTGAGTTCAATTCCCAGCAACCATGGTGGCTCACAACCATCTGTAATGGGATCAGAATGCCCTCTTCTGGTGTGTCTGAAGACAGCGACAATGTATTCATATAGATGAAATAAATAACTCTTTAAAAAAAAAAAAAGAGCGAGAGAGAGAGGTAACAGAAAGCATTCCAGTTAGACAGCACATTTTGCTTTTCATGGATGGAAGAAGCTCAATCTTGTGGTATTAAGAGGAAAAATGCTGGCGGACAGGGGCGAGGGAGAGAGAGGAGATAAAGAGGAGCAAAGCAATCCATACCACTTTCCCATACCTATTCTGTCAGGCCCCTCACAAAACTAGTGGGATGTTTTGATGAGGCAGAGCCAGGACTAAGCAGCTCAGGCTGGCCTTAAATATTCTATCCACCTGGCTTTGCCTCTTGAGTACTGGGGTCACCGGTGTGTGCCTCTGCTGGATTCTAAAAATACTTTCCCCATATCATGATCTCCTATCATACATACCTGACCTTGTTCTTCCGATCATCTCCACAAGTTTCTAAAAGATGAAACCATTATCTCCCCCCCCCCCCCCCCAATTCCTGGCTCAGGCACAGCCATCAAGTCATTAGAAGTGAGCAGTCCAGGTCTTGTTTCTTATTGGTACTCTAACAGGACCTAGAGTCACCTGAAAGACGGAACCTCAATTGGAGAATTGCCTAAATAAGATGTGGGCATCTCTGTGAGGCACTTGTCTTAATTGTTAGTTGAGGTAGGAGGGCGAGGCCCACCTTAGGCAGTACCATCATTAGGCAGGCAGTCTTGGGCTGTGCCGGTGAGCATAAGCCAGCAGGTGAGCTAGTAAATTGTGTTCCTTTAAATTCTTGCATTCCTGCACTGACTTCTCTCAGTGATGGGCTGTGACCTGAAAATGTAAGCTGAAGTAAGTTTCTTCTTCTTCAAGTTCTTTTCAGTCAGAATGTTTTTATTAAAGCAGCAGAAAAGCCAACTGGAGCAGTTCACCACCACTCCCTTCACTCAGATGAGTATTCTGAATGGACAGGAAATGACTGCGTATTAATTATGTTGTGCCTGAAGTCACACACCCGGGAGGCAGCAGATCTCAGGCCCTCCAGTAAGCCAGAAACCAGCCACAATTCCACAGAAGCAGGGAGGCCTGCAGTATCCTGACACTCAGAACTGGGGCTACAGTCTATCCTTTGCTGAGTCTCCCTTTATCCTCAAACCACTTCTCCCTTAGAAAGCTGAGCTCTCATAAACACCTAACCTACAACAAACTGGTTGGGGGCGGGGTGACACTGTCATTTCTGGCAACACAGTGGATCCTGGCCATGATTCTTGGCTGTGAGAATCACTGTGGGCTGCAAACACTCTGAAGTGTTGTCGTGAAGGTCCACACCTCTGAGGCAGACACCTGCACTACTGCTCTCACTCCTGTGTATCCAAGCTCAGGTCCCACACTTCTTAACAGCTATAATTTTTGCTCTAGGTGCTAATTCTCTCCCCACTCCTACAGCTTCCTCTGCCCTATATCTAGTACTTTACTCCCTGCTTCCTTAAACACCTAAAGCCAGAGAGAGATTCTAGAAGACAATAGATCTCCAGCACCCAGATCCAGTCCAGTATGGACTCTAGCACCCAGAGAGGCAAGTAGGTTTGCAGCCTGATCTTCAGGGCTCTTTCAATTACCCCGGCATCTCAACATGTCCCTAGGCTCCCCAACAGGAGCCCCTTCTTCCCACCAGCCCAGAATACTTAGCTTAAGTCTCCATGTCCTGTGAGACCTCCACCTAATTGCTTACAGGGTGCAGATTAAGGCCTATTTCTCAATCTAAAATCAGTAAATTTTTCCAGAAGTAAACTTCAGCTAGCAACCTGGAGAGAGTCTTCTAACAAACCTTCAGGCCAAAAAGCAAGTGATTTAGCTATATAAACTACAGAAATGGCTACACTCCTGCTCGCTACCAAAGGTGATGTTCCCCAATATTGTAGCCCTAGTTATGGCTATGGCTGAGTATGGCTGTCCTGGGAATCCTGGTGACTATGGTCCCACAGCCCAAGCATTTTGGATTCTAGCCAAGTGTGGTGGTACACATCTGTAATCCCAGCATTTGGGAGGCTTAGGCAAGAGGGCTGGCACATATTCAAGGTTAACCTGGGTTACACAGCAAGACCCTGTCTCAAAACAGTAACAACAACAACAAAAAAAGACTACCTGCACTCCTGCTCTTGTCCCCTGGCCTTGGACTGTTTTCTCTGGCCCACCTCAGCTAGATAAAGCATTCTGAATTTCATCCTAACAGTCCTGGGAAACCACTGAGGGTTTAAGTATGATTTATTGAGGGCCAACTATGTTTCAGGTTAACTGAGGTTAAACGGGGAACAAAAGAACATTCGTTGAAATTTGCAACTGACAGCTGTCGAGTGACTGCAGCAATCTGATCCAACATCAGGAACTATAAGCCTTGGAAGGGCTTCTCTTCAACTTTTCTCCTCTTGCCGGCACTTCTCCAGTTACCACAGCTGTCTTCCTTTTTGTCCCTCAAACATACCCAGCCTAGTATAAAGTGCCAATGTGGTTACTGGTTAAGACTCCAGAAATAGCTTTCTGGCACCCCAGGAATAAAGACTCTTTCCCTTCCCTTTCCTCCGAGAGCCTCCAGCTGTGTTAACCCAGGTCTAGTCCTAGCTCCCAGCTCCCTTCCCGCCACTCCCACCTTCAACTCTGCCTCAGACCAAACCCTGCTCACTACCAACCCTTTGCACTTTGACTCTTTTGCCTGCTGGAGTTCTCCCCTGAACACCAACCCCTCTGGCAACTTCTGACCACAGGAGAACAGACTGTCTGTCTCCATCACCCAAAAGTCATAGTATACAGGGTTCATTCCACGTTAAGTTCGGGAACTAGGTGAGAAGATGGTTGTGGAGGAATTTACTTATTATAATGGTGATGAGCCCTCTCTTTTCTTTCTTTCTTTCTTTTTTGAGTGTAAATCCATTTATTTCACAGTTGAGGTGGCCCTGAGCCCCTCTCCACTCTCCTTCCAGAGAAGAGCAAGTGCACAGGCTTTACCTTTGGAGCTAGGAGGGCTCCTAGTGGGTTAGCTGCAGGGTGGAGAGACTGGTAGGTGTGAGGGGCAAAGCCGATTGGCACTGGATTTCATTAGCCTGGATTCCACCTGATGATGGGGTGGAACCCCATTTCTTTAGTCCTTAACATCAGGAAGTGGGAAGAGGGGGTGGGCAGCAGTGACCAGGGAGCCTGGGAGGACCTTCTGGGCACACACTGGCACCTTAGTGTTTAGACCCAGGGATGCATCCATAAACAATGTGTGGAGCCCCCCCCCCCAGCACACTTTGATTTTTTTTTCATTTCGAAGCATGGGGTAACAATGTGGAATTTTCCATTCTGGTTTTTTTGGTGTTTGGTTTTTTACTATCATGGCAGTGAGTTTCACTCATGTGACTGTGCTTGTTTTGCTCATGTCACTGCTGTTCTGTGGCTGTAATTATTTACTGTTCCTACCTCTGATGGCAGTCTGGGTTAAGTCTGGACATTACAAACACTGACTCTCTGACCCTACACGTACACATACAGCCACGTGGACTCTCGATTTTACTAGAATGGGCCAAGCTGTTTCCAAAGCAGCTGCAGTAACGTCCATTCCCACCTCCAACCAGCTCCACAGACTCACAAACACCCAGTACTACCAGCTTTACAAACTCAGTCAAGTTGGTGAATAGAAAACAGAATCTCATCATGTGTTCACAACACGAAAAGAGGCAAAGCCAACAGCAGGAGACAGAACCAATCACAGAGCAAGAAATGCAAACATGGGGAAGATACTGTGCTTTTTGATCCACTAGCAAATGTGGCTTAAGTTTACCCACTGGTGATCGGAGGAGCCTACGACCTTCATTTTTTTCTCCCCCTCGGTAACTTTCTCTTCGGTTTGTTTCTGGGGAGTCCATGCTTCCAGTGGAGTTCTCCCTCAGTTCCAGGGTGAAGCAAAAGTATCCGTCTTAGGTATATTGCTAACCCATGTCCTTTGGTTCAAGGAAAAAACACAAGTCCATTGCAACCAGTCCTAAGGAGACCTAGCTGGGAAAAGGGAGAAATTCTTGTGGTTCCTTGGGAACTCTCAAGGGGTGAAGTAATTTGTTTTATAGCTCCTAGAGCAATCATCCCGCTGAGCAGACTGCTAATCTCTTGAGAAGTAAGCCAACCAGGGGAGATGAAAGGGAAAAAGCATATTTTGTCAGCACTTTTTCAAATCTTGTGCCCAAAGCTAGCCTTACCCATAAACCTGTCAGTTCTATGAGCCAATAAACCTTCTTTCTTTCTGCTCCACCAGCTTGGACTTGTCTGTCACCTGTTTTGCTATGGGTATTTTTATTTTTAAAGGAGAGGGGGACCTGACTGATACCAAGATGAAGTTACTGGGCTGAAATACTCAATTTACAAAAAAAAAAAAAAATCCCAAACAAAAACAAAAACAAAACAAAACAAAAAGAACAACAGCAACAAAAAAAAAAACCCATCAGTCAACAGACTGAGACAGGTCTTGCAACACTGGCAGGCAACCTCTAGACATGGAAGACCTTTAGCCTGCTCAGGGACATCACAACTCCTGTGGCTCCTAGCATTCTGAGTAGGGAGCACAAACCTCATCTTCTACCATCCTCTGCAGTCAATCAAAGCCTGCACCAAAGAGCCCCAGCGAGCCACCTAGATTTTCACACAGCCTTGGCTACCCCGTTGTTCAGCACGAGGCTAGAGTCTTGACTTTCCTGAGCTTCTATATTATCACGAAGAAATAAAGGTGTGGATTGCAGAGCTGTTCATAAGACTGAAAGTAAGGTTCAGTGGATATACCAGCATATTTAATGGGCAGTATAAAGCCATTGCTATTATCAACAGCAGCCAAAGCAGAATAAAGATGGCTGAAATTGTAGAAGCAGAAATGGGGGTGGAGGTGGGGGTGTGTGTAATGCTTATCTTTGACAAACTGGCTATCAGGTAGGAAAGGACCAGTTCATCAGATGTAGTGAGAATCTGTTGTAGAAAAAGGTATCATCTATTCCAGGCTAGCCTCAAACTTGCTATGTAGTCAAGGCTGACCCCGACTCCTATTCTTCTTTCTCTACCTCCTGAGTAAGGGGATTCCAAATGGGTGCCAGCATACCCAGCTAAATCAGTGTTTCCAAAATCACAAATCGTGGCTTTCTCACGTTTAAAAAGAGGCTGTATTCTTACTCTGTCTGTATAGAAAGAGGAGGCAGAGTAAACCTACCCCATGTACATCTCAGCCAAGGCTACTGTACCAGGTATGTCTTGTGAAAGGGAGACCTTTGGAGTTGGGGATCACAGCGGAAGGTATGGTACAGTGGCACATACTTTTAATCCCAGCACTGGGGGTCAGAGGCAGAGGCAGGTGGGTGTCTGAGTTCTAGGCCAGCTTGGTCAACATAAGTGTTATAGGTCAGACAGGGACTGAGTGAGGCTCTGTCTCAAAAATAGGTAAATATCCACAAATGGAGCCTGGGAACTCAACATCCACCCATGAGATGAGGAAGTTCTGACTATTCATATAGTGGGTAGAGGCATCTCAGCAAGCTAATAGGGAGTTTCTATTTTTCATCAAAGTTGAGAGACACCTATGACACTCTATCTTAGCATCTCTGAAATGTAATCAGTGACATATATCATTTAACTGGCAAAATATTCTTCTGTGTAGAATATAAACTAAGGATATATAAAGCAGCTGAAGCATCACGTATTTGATGAGGGGTGGTGTATTAGGATCCTCTACACACACACACAGAGGATTTACTGGAATGGCTTACAGGCTGCAGTCCAGCTAATCCAACAATGGCTAGCTATGAATGGAAAGTCCAAGAATCTAGTAGTTGATCAATCTCACAAGGCCAGGTGCCCTTACATAAACTTACAGCAGAAGGTATGGCCCACATTAAAGGTATGTTTTCCTGCCTCAAAATCCAAATTAAAGGTCTGTGTCTTCTAGACTTAAAACCTGGATCGAAGCTGTGTGTCTTCCTATCTCAAAGGTATGCACTACAAGTAGATTAACCCTCTTCAAACCAGACAGAAAATCTTGCACAGGCATGCTCTCCATATATGGATGGTAGTCCATTCCAGATACAGTCAGGTTGCCAACCAGGAATAGTCACCACAGGTAGCCTTTCTCCTACAGAGTTCTGAAGGGATCACCTTTCTAATGTGGGTCTCACTCTGCGATTTTCTTGCTTCAAAAACACACAAAGCAGGGCATTCAGCCCCAAATCCTGATCAACCTTGCCGAGTACTTCATAGTAGAAATGCAGGGAGAGAGGCCCTTCATGTGACATACTCCTCCCTTGTCCTTGTACACTCTGTTCTCTCAGACACAGCTTGAATAAAACTGCCCCCCCCCCCCCGTCTCTGCTCCTTCTCAGTTCTGTCTTTCTATGATAATGCTCTCACACTGCTTTATAACTGATTTCTTTTTTGGTGTGGTGGATGGGTATTCTCACCTACTCAGAATTCGAAAACAAGAGTCATACCTCAGTGATCTTTTTATCTCCAGCAGCTTGCCCAAATCACGGAATTGTGTCTCTAAAATGACACTCCCAGATTCGGAGCCCCGCTGGCTTCTCTGTTCCCAATTTTCACGACACCCTCAGATTCCAGTTTCACAAATCCACTTTAGTGGCAGAATCTGAGTATTAGACATTTTCTGCCACACGCACATGGATTCCTCCCCCTCCCCCAGGGAAGGCCAGTATTCTAATAGCCCGTTTCTATCAATCTAGCCAAATTCTATTTCATCCTAAATGCCAATCTTAAGCTAAGCCTTTGTTTGCTACAAACAACATCTCCCCGTGTATTTTCTATTGTGATCCTGAGAGTGTAAGTCCCCCAGAAGCCTTCACTTAAAAGGTTCCACCTGAGGTTTGCAGAATTCTGCAGTAACAGATCCAGGCTCAGTCCTGCTTGCTATTCTCTTGTAGCAAGTAACAAATCATCCACCACCTTTGTACTTCCTTACCCTCGCCCCCCTTTTGTTTTTCTTTTTCTGAGACAGGGTCACACTATGCGTCTTTGGCTGGCCTGCTGCTACTCACTATGTAGATCAGAGGGGCCTCAAACTCACAGAGATCTGCCTGTCTCTCTGCCTTTCAGGTGATGACAGTATAGGCAATCACCACGTCATCTGGCAGGATTGTTTCCTTACCTCCTCCTCAAGTCTTTAGATTTATTTTGTGTGTACAGGTGTCTTCTCTGTATGTATGTATGCATGCATGTATGTAGTATGTGCACCACACATATGCAGTGCCCGAAGAGTTCAGAGGAGGGTGGAACTGGAGTTACAGATAGTTACGAGCCATGTGGATACTGAAAGCTGAACCTAGGTCCTCTGAAAGAGCAAGAAATCCTGTTAAACATGGAGCCAACTCTTCACACCCAGATTTTCTTCATCTCCTGAGAAAGGAAATTATTTGGCTAAGTTGTCTGAAGTTTAGAAGGTCATGTATATACAAGTGTTTGACTGCTCAAAAGGCATCATTAAAAGAGGAGAGACACAGAGGCAACCAGCTTTCAATATTTCAAAGCCACGCCGATTTCAGCAACACAACAAAGCACTATTGGGCTGCAATCCAATCTTGCAAGTATCAATACCTGCAAGTCCATACTGGTATAAATAAACGGATGGACAAATTAATGAAGTGGACACATTTCCCACAGAGAATAAGTTAAAATCCATAACTCCCTAATTCCTTAGGTGAACAAAGTGACTTCCTTCCAAGTCATACTGTATGCCGGGGGGGGGGGGGGGGGGGGGGAACTGCAATGCAAAACTTGACACTGTAGAAAACCAACACACACTCAACTGGGTGAGCAGGTCAGTACTGTCCTCAATCTTGACAACATGAAATCCTCGCTAAGGTGTGAAGAGTATGGCAGCCTACTTCTACCCTTTTAACACATACACCCAATCTTAAGAGAGGCTCTCAGAGCCTGAACCACCAACCAAAGAACATACAAGGGCTGGACCTAGGCCTCCTCGCTCATATGTAGCAGATGTGCAGCTTGACTTTCAGGTGGGACCTGAACAACTAGAGCAGGTGGATAACCCAAAAGCTGATGCCTGTACATGGGATATGGGGTATGTTCTACTAGCTGGGCTGCCTTGTCCAGCAGCAGTGGGAGAGGAAGCACCTAGCCTCTCAGAGACTTGAAGTGGGAAGGGTTGGAGGGGATACCCAGAGGGATCCCCTACTTGCTCAGAGGAGAAGGGGACAGGGGATTCGGGAAGGATGGGGGGGGGTTGGCAGTGAACAGGATGTAAAGTGAGGTGGGACTCTTTAGGACAGCGAGATAGCATCACAGAAGGGGGCTGTGGGATGCTGACATATCACACCCTCCCCTCTTCCTGGCTATGACATAAGTGGTTTTGTTCCTCTGAGCACTGCTCTCTCTGTGCCTGCTGCCTCACCCTAGGCCCAGATCAACAGGTACCAATGGGTCCTGTGTTGCAACTTCTAACTAAGCCTGTGAGCTAAGATGAACCTTTCTCTTCTTGTGTTAATTATCTGAGGTATCCATTACATAAGTATCTCTGAAAACTCTGAAACCAAATCTAAATACCAATGCAGAGAGTAACCTGGATGAGAATATGGAGGGATAGGAATTTGGGTGATGAGGAAAAGGTGAGTAATCACAGTGTTTGGACTTTGGCCAATAAGAATGTGTAAGATGTTAGTGAGTTTGGAGTTATAGACACTCGACACACCGTTTTCTCAATTTTTCTACAACTGTTCTAAAAAATTAAGTGTATTAAAAATTGCAACTAGGCATACAGGCAGATGCCTGTGATCTCTGTAATCCAAGCCCTCAAGAGGCATGGGGCTAACCTGAGCTACCACGGTCAGTTTCAGACCATTCTGGATACATGGAGTCACCCTGTTGTCGTTGTCGTCATCATCAACAAATTTAAAAGTTGCAATTTTAAAGACATTAATGAAAGCCTGCTTTTAGAAAATGGGTTTTTTGTTTGTTTGTTTTATAACTTGGGAGGAATACTCTAGGCATCATGAATCCATCTCACTAACAAGGGGTTCAGGCATGCATGAACGCATGTCATTCTTCCCTTCTTTGAAGCACGCACAAAAATGGTTGTGTTGTCAAAATCTGGAATGTACTGGGAATTTTTAAGTGTCTCCTCCCATTCACTTCCCAAAGTTAAATTTATACACTTTTTCTTTTCTTTTGGGGGTAGGGTCGAGACAGGTTTTCTCTTTGTAGCCCTGGCTATCCTAGAATTCATTCAGTCTGTAGACCAGACTGGCCTCTGCCTCCCAAGCACTGGGTGTAAAGGCGTGCGCCACCACTGCCAGGTTTATATACTTTCTTTTCCTAAGCTAATTAGGCAGTAAACCATCAGGGATAACGTACAGCTCCTGGTACGAGTAGCTAAGCCAGTTTACTCTGACCATAAATAAATAATAAATAAATAGATAACATAAATATAAGACCTGCCTCTGGTCATGCAGGGCTCCAAGCCACCAGGTGGAACGTCATCCGGGTTCCGCTCACTTCTGGCTCTGGGGACTAGAAGAGACTGAAGTAAGTCTGGGTTGGACCTGAAGAGGAAGGAACACAGCGAGCTCAGGGCGAAAGGCCCAGAGGCGAGCCGGGGACGCGGCGCGCACGCGAGCTCGCCGTCCAACGCGCCCGGGCCTGGTTAGCCCTGCCCAGGGCCCGCGGCCGCCTTCGCCGTCCCCACCCGAGTTGCACGGCGGCTGTTCCGCAGTGTCTCATCAGTGCAGACTGCACTCACCCGCGCCGCGCTCCGGGCCCGGTTACTCCTCTCCGTGGAGCTGCTCCGGGGGTAGGTCCTCAGCAAGCAGCTAGCACCAAGCACCACAGCCTCCCCGCCCAGCAGTCTCCCAGCGCTCCGTGCCCTCCACCGAGATTTCTCTGGGACCAGCCCTGGGATTGGCTCTTGCCGAACTCCGTCCTCCAATGGGAACTTCAGGATGCTTGACGTCACTGATCACTGGGCAAATCCCCAGGCAGCGGCCAAAGAGGTGAAGCGGCCGGGCCCTAGGAAAAGGAAAGTGAAATCGGAAGCGACCAGTGCGTCACGGTTGTCTTCCATCTGCTGAGGTTGCGGAGGCCTCGAGTGGATTAGAGTGCAGGAGCTTCCTAGCTTTCGAGACCCTATTTCTGACTCCCTGCGGTTAGGGGTGGGCTGGGGTGTCTGCAAGGGCTGGGGTTTAGATGGGGTTTCCTCCTCAGGGCCTGTCTGTAACTAAGACCAGACCAGACACCAGTCTATCAAGGATTTCCAGGATCCACTGCAAATATTACCATTTTCAAAGCTCCTAGCTAGGATGAGGCATTTTTGACAAATAGCTTTCCTTACACAAGGCAAGTGCTGTTCCCGCTCTGCAGAGCACACACACACCCCAACCCACCCCACACCACAGTGATAGTTCAGCGGGTAAAGGCGTTTGCCACCAAATTAGATGACTGGCGTTCGAATCCCATATTCCCCACATGATGGAACTCAGGAGAACATCCATTCAAGTTGTCCTCTAAGCTCTACACAAGCGCACTGTAGCACGTGCACCCTCCCCCACACTAAATAAATAAATGTAAAACATTTAAAGATCCTGGCGCTAGGGAAACAGAGGCATTAGAGTTCAATACTAGACTGGGCTACGGAGGGGGAATTTGTCGAAAACGGAGAAAAACTACAGAGCCTGTAGTATCCGGTTCTGAGGCCCTCTACAGGAGCTTTGAGAGCCTCCTGCAGTTCCACAGCCAAGGACTCGACCACACCCACTAGGCTGAAGGCCCAATTTGTGCACTGCTTTCGGCCCTGCAGAAAATCCACTGTTCCTGCCGCTTCCAAAGAAATAGTTTCAGCTGCAAGTGGGCTAAGTCCTAAGTTCTAACGTATGGAGAGTGCTTTGAGTTTCCTGTGAGCTGTTGGAGTGGGTGGGGCAGAGTTCTGGACCATGATCAGAGCCAAGGAATGCTGGGGGGGGGAAAATCACATTACACAACAGACCTCATGAAAAAGATTTATTGGAAGGGGGAAGAGAAGCAGGGCAGGCTTTGATGGTGCAGGTTTTACATTAGGGGGTATGGAGCATGCGTATAGTGAAAATACAGGACAGTGGTGAAGGTGGAAACATGCCAGGTCCCATTGGTCTTTAGTAATGATGAGGATTAAAGGGTGGGAGATGGGGGAGCACTTGGTTCTGGAATATGGGTGGCTCTTGGTTGGCTAACACTTGTTTTGCTTTTTTTTTCATTCACTGTCTAAATGTGTGCCCCATCATGCATTAATCTATTTTGATTTATTTATGCATCAATAGTATTATTTAAAAAGATGTGGGTGTGGAGAGATGGCTCAGAGGTTAATTGTTCTTGTAGAAAACCTGGATTCTGCTCCCAACAACCACAGGACAGCTCACAACTGCCTTTAATTTCAGTTCCAGGGGATTCTAGACTTTTTCTGACCTGTTTGGGGACCAGGCAAACAGACAGGTGGTGCCCATACATGCATGCAGGTGAACTACTCACGTATAAAATAAATAAATAAGCCAGTCGTGGTGGCACGCTGTTGCAGGATATTTGATCATCCGTGAAACTGTGTTGTTCACTGGAAAAACCTGCTTCTGGTTGTGGTGTGCCTCAGTCTCGGCACACACCTTTATTCCCATACAATGAAGGTAAAGTTAGTTTGTAGAAGGAAGCAGGCATGTTTGAAAGTGATGTCTAGTTGAGTGGTAGACAAAGTGACCGGTCAAAGAAAGATTTGACAGAATAGGATATGCCTAACTCTCTCGAGAACAGAGAGGAAAGAGAGGTGATGTAAGAGAGTGGACAGAGAGAGGAGGAAGTTTTACCAGGAGAGTTTTACAGAGATAGGTTGAAGAGAGAACAAGCTAGACACAAGTGAAGACAGAATGATCCAGAGCATGAGAAGGAACCAGAAGATTAGAACAGATTGCCAGGGTTAGTCTGAGGCCAAGCAGAGAAAACAATCAGAGGATGAGAGAGAAACCAGATTAAGCAGCCAGCTTGGAGAGGAGTTTGAGCTAGAACAGCTGAGTTAACCATCCAGCCAGAGTTCAGAAAGAGCCATCATCAGTAAGCCTCCATCTGAGATGACAATTACACCAGGTGAATAAAAGTTACTTTTACAGTATATACCTTTAATCCCAACACTCTGGAGGCAGAGGCAGGTAGATCTCAGAGTTCGAGACTAGCACGGTCTACAGATTGAATATCAGAATAGCTAAGACTGTACTGAGAAACCTTGTGTCGAAAAACCAACCAAACAAAAATAACTAAACCTAATTTTTTTAAAAAAAGTTTTATTTTTTACCTTTTGTGTATATGTGTTTCATACGTGTGTATGCATGTATGTGCATCTTGTGCATGCCCAGTGACAGTGGATGCCAGAAGAAGGCATCGGATTCCCTGGAACTGGAATTATAGGCTGTTGTTAGAGGGGGAAATGGGTGCTAGGAACTGAACCCAGGTCATCGCCAGGATAGCAAATGCTTTTAATGCTGAGCCATCTTTCCCACGCCACCCCCAAATCATCTTGTTTATTTCTTTGTAACCATGCGCATTTTCTATCTTCCTCCCCCTTAATGTAGCCTCAAGAGAATTGCAACAAGGTTGTTGTCTCTCTGAAAGACCTGCACGTATCCACTGCTTAGTCCTACACTAGAGGGGAAAGAATGTCACAAAGTCATAGCAAGGAGAAGCTAAACAGGCCTTGATTTACCCCTCCCGCAGTAATACCGTATACAACCCCTCTTCTTCTCCAATTATATTTTGCTTGCGTAGTCTCATGTACCTGTTACCCTAGCACTTGGGAGGATATTTCAGGCAAGCCTCCCTTTTATGATGAGACCCAGACTCAATACAAAACAAAGGCAAAATAATAAGACCTCATAGGTCTGCTCCGTCTTTTGTTTGTTTTTGTTGTTGAGACAGGATCAGTCCAGCCTTGAACTCAACATGTAGCCCAGGCTGTCTTCTAACCCCTGTACCTGAATGCTGGGATTACAGGCATGTGTCACCACATCTGGCATCTTGGTCTTCATTTTTTTTTTTTTTTTTAACACTACAAGGTCCCCATGTAGTGTAAAATGTGGGTTTTACATTTTTATGTTTTTCTCTTATTAGTATGTCTTTTGTTTCAGTAGACTCAGCCATGAACCTTGCGACTGGGGAGGAAATGATATTTATTTTGTGCCTGAGTTCAGTCTCCAGCACTTTATAATGTGGACTTGGTGGTATACTCCCAGCTATTGAAAAGAAGCAGGAAGGGCAGAAGTTCAAGGTCGTCCTTGGTAAATTAGAAACCAACCTGGGATACATGAAACCCTGTCTAAAAATTAAAAACAAAGACACCAAACCCCCACACTATTGTTGATGCCAAGAAGCGCTTGCTGACAGAAGCCTGGTATGGCTGTTCCCTGAGAGGTTCTACCAGCACCTGACCAATACAGATGCAGATACTCACAGCCAACCATCAGGCTGAGCCTGGGAACCCCAATGGAAGAGTTAGGGGAAGGACTGAAGGAGCTGAAGGGGATTGCAACCCTATAGAAAGAACAATATCAACTAACTGGACCACTCAGAGCTCCCAGGAACTAAACCACCAACTAAACTGTATACATGGCTCAAGATACATATGTAGCAGAGGATGGCCTTATCTGACATCAATGGGAGAGGAGGCCCTTGGTCCTGTGGAGGCTTGATGCCCCAGGATAGGGGGATGCTGGAGCAGTGAGATAGAATGGGGGGGTAAGCTTGTGGAAGGGTAACCAGGAAGGGGGATATCATTTGAAATGTAAACGAATAAAATGATTAATAAAAAATTAAAAACAAACAGAACACAACTCATCTTAAATGTTGGGGTGCTTAGAAGAAGTCCCCCCAAACAGCCAAGCTCAAAATTATAAGCTTCCTGTGAGAAAGATGCAGAGGCTCTGCCTGAAACTGTGTGAAGGATATACGGGTGTGAACAAAGTGTATTAAATGTGTATTTCCATTTTCTAGCAGAGACTTAAATGAACATTTTTTTTTAGCTACTATGAACTGGCAGCTTTCATGAAAAGAATGGAGAGCAGGCTTTAAAATAACAGGTTTAACTGTCCCCTTTATAAGGAAAAAGGACATTTTGCATTCAAGTGACACTAACTGCTGGATTTAGAACAGAAAGATGTGTAGGCCGAGCCAATCTCTTATGTGACTTGGTTTGTCCTTTTAAATACTTTGTATTCCAAATGTGGTAAATTTTATATGAAATGCCCTTGTAGTTTAAAAGAAAGTGAAAACGGATTGTGTAATATGCAAAGGCAATTTAGCCTAAAAATTACTAAGTAATGGTACAGTTGTCCCAGAATGTTAAATAAAAAAAAATCATCATAACATTTTAAAAATTATTGTGGATTAAAGAAAAATATTTTTAATTTATTGTAGAAAGTTTAAGACTACATAAAAAGAAATATTATGAACTGCTTGGCTTGAACCATTATGCCATTTGCCAATAGATTTTGCTGTTTGCTTCTCCATTCTGATACTCTAAGAAAAACTGAATATCTAAAAAAGAATATGCCAAGCACATTTCACATCATCTATAAACCTATCCATACACTTTTCTAATAAGGCCTTAGCTTATGTAACAAAATACCATGATCAACACACACACAATTATTCATTTAATCACTCAATAATCTCATAACAGAATTTAATACCAAATTTATATTTGCATTCTCTGATCTTATTGAAGATGTTTTTACAGGTGCAATGTCAGAATGTTTTCTTTTAAAATGTATTATTATTGTTGTTATTATTGTTGTTGTTTGGGGGTTTTCTGATAGAACATTTCTTTGTGTAGCCCTGGCTGTCCTGGAACTCCCTCTGTAGACCAGACTGTCCTCAAAGTCACAGAGATCTTCCAGCCTCTACCTTCTGAGTGTGGGTTTAAAGGCATGTGCTACTATTGCCTGGCTTCATTTAAAAACTATTTAACTGGGAATAGTGGCACAGGTTTTTAATAGTAGCACTTGAGAGGCAGAGGCAGAAACAGATGGATCTACATGAGTTCAAGGCCAGTCTAGTCTACATAGTGAGTTCCAGGACAGGCAGAACTATATAGCACTATTAGCCAGAACTACTGAGTACTGAGTCTGTCTCCAACAATGTCCCCCCACTCAAAATAAAATAAATCTATTTCTCTCTCTCTCTCTCTCTCTCTCGCGCGCGCGTGTGTGTGTGTGTGTGTGTGTGTGTGTGTGTGTGTGTGTGTGTGTACATACAGGTGCTCATGGAGGCCAGAAGAGGATGTCAGAGTGCCCTGGAACTGGAGTTACACATAGTTGTGAATTACTTGGTGTGGGTGTTGGGTGTTGCAATTTGGTCTGTTGCTATGCATTGTAATGCTAAATTCTATACCCAAAGGTCTAGGCCTACAAGCGACTTCTCACGTTTACAAGCTTTTGTTGTGCAAACCTGGTTCCTTGATTTAAAACTATTGTTTAAGTAAAATTGGCTACAGCCAGTGACTGGAGGGAATAGAGGTAGGTGGGTTTAGTGTGACCTGATTGGAGGAGGAGAGACCAGGGGGAGAAGGAGGAAGAAGAGGAAGAGAGAGAGGAAGCCACCATGAGAGATGAACCATGAGCACATGGCCGGGAGAAACAGCAAGTATTTGGGGTACTCCACTGGGGAGGTAGCCAGGCCAGCTAAGAGTAGATTAGGACTTACCCTCCCAGTAATTATCAAAGCCAAATAAAATAACCATAGCCTGAGTCTCATTTATTTGTAAGCTAGTTGGGGATAAGCTTGGGTATCGAACTTAAGTCCTCTGGAAGAGCAGTGAGCTCTCTTAACAATTGAATTATCACTCTAACCTCCAAGTTGTCAGAATTTCAATCCAAACAAAGTTAATAGGATCAAGAAAAACATAAAACAAGCACAAACAAAAATCCCCCTCAAACTTAGAAATAAATACACCGAGTTATGACTATATATCCTTAAGAATCACCTAAATCTTGTGATGCCTTTTCTTTGGCTTATTATTGTAAGATATTTACCTCTGGATATCTTGTGTCGACAACATTTCTTTCTTTTTTTTTTAATTTACTTTTTATTTTATTTTTTGATACTTTTCAAATGTTTTCCCCTTTGGAAACCCCCTATCCCCTTCCCCCTTCCCCTGCCTCTATGAAGGAATTCCCCCACCCACCCACCCACCCACCCACCCACTCACTCCCGTCTTCCCTTCTTGGCATTCCCCTATACTAGGACATCTAACACCCTGAGCCCAAGGGCCTCTCCTCCCCCTGATGACCAACAAGGCCCTCCTCTGCCACATATGTGGCCTAAACCATGGGTCCCTCCATGTGTATTCTTTGGTTGGTGGTCTAGTCTCTGGGAGCACTAGGGGGTCAGGCCAGTTGACACTGTTGCTCCCTCCATGGGGCTGCAATCTCCCTCATCTCCTTCAGTCCCTTCTCCAACTCCTCCATCTGGAACCTCACGCTCAGTCCAATGGTTCCTGTGAAGTGAGTCTTGGGTATTCCGAACTTTTGGGCTAATATCCACTTATCAGTGAGTACATACCATGTTCATTTTTTTGTGACTGAGTTACCTCGCTCAGGATGATATTTTCAAGTTCCATCCATTTGCCTGCAAATTTCATGAAGTCGTTTTTTTTAATAGCTGAGTAGTATTCCATTGTGTAAATGTACCACATTTTCTGTATCCATTCCTCTGTTGAGGGACATCTGGGTTGTTTCCAGCTTCTGGCTATTTTAAATATGGCTGCTATGAACATAGTGGAGTATGTGTCTTTATTACATGTTGGAGCATCTTCTGGTATATGCCCAGGAGAGGTATAGCTGGGTCCTCAGGTAGTATTATGT
>CM052720.1:45836265-45852461 GCA_028551405.1 Uromys caudimaculatus | reverse complement strand
CTGTGCCCTCTGGTTAGTCTGGCTAAGGGTTTATCTATCTTGTTGATTTTCTCAAAGAACCAGCTCCTGGTTTTGTTGATTCCTTGTATAGTTCTTTTTGTTTCTACTTGGTTGATTTCAGCCCTTAATTTGATTATTTCCTGCCTTCTACTTCTCTTGGGTGTATTAGCTTCTTTTTGTTCTAGAGCTTTCAGGTGTGCTGTTAAGCTGCTAATATATGCTCTCTCCAGTTTCTTTTTGGAGGCATTCAGAGCTATAAGTTTTCCTCGCAACACTGCTTTCAGTGTGTCCCATAAGTTTGGGTATGTTGTACTTTCATTTTCATTAAATTCTAGGAAGTCTTTAATTTCTTTCTTTATGTCTTCCTTGACCAAGTTATCATTGAGTAGAGCGTTCTTCAGCTTCCATGTGTATGTGGGCTTTCTGTTGTTGTTGTTGTTGTTGTTGTTGTTGTTGTTGTTGTTGTTGTTGCTATTGAAGACCAGCCTTAATCTGTAGTGAGCTGATACGAGGCATGGGATTATTTCAATCTTCTTATATCTGTTGAGGTTTGTTTTGTGACCGATTATATGATCAGTTTTGAAGAAGGTACCATGATGTGCTGAGAAGAAGGTATATTCTTTTGATTTAGGATGAAATGTTATATATATATAAATGTTAAATCCATTTGGTTCATAACATCTGTTAGTTTCTCTGTGTCTCTGTTTAGTTTGTATTTCCAAGATCTGTCCATTGATGAGAGTGGGGTGTTGAAGTCTCCTACTATTATTGTGTGAGGTGCAATGTGTGCTCTGAGCTTTAGTAAAGTTTCTTTTATGAATGTGGGTGCTCTTGCATTTGGAACATAGATGTTCAGAATTGAGAGTTCTTCTTGGTAGATTTTTCCTTTGATGAGTATGACGTGTCCTTCCTTATCTTTTCTGATGACTTTTGGTTGAAAGTTGATTTTATCGGATATTAGAATGGCTACTCCAGCCTGTTTCTTGGAACCATTTGCCTGGAAACTTGTTTTCCAGCCCTTTACTCTGAGGTAGTGTTTGTCTTTAACATGGAGGTGCGTTTTCTGTGTGCAGCAAAATGCTGGGTCCTGTTTATGGATCCAGTCTGTGAGTCTATGTCTTTTTATTGGGGAATTGAGTCCATTGATGTTAAGAGATAGTAAGGAATAGTGAAGCCGGGCAGTGGTGGCGCACGCCTTTAATCCCAGCACTTGGGAGGCAGAGGCAGGTGGATTTCTGAGTTCAAGGCCAGCCTGGTCTACAGAATGAGTTCCAGGACAGCCAGGGCTACACAGAGAAACCCTGTTTTGAGAAAAAACCAAAAAAAAAAACCAAAAAAAAAGGAATAGTGATTTTTTTGCTTCCTGTTATTTTTGATGTTATTTTTATGTTTGTGTAGCTAACTTCTTTTGGGTTTGTTGAAAGATTACTTCCTTGATTTTTCTAGAGTGTAGTTTCCCTCCTTGAGTTGGCATTTTTCATCTATTATCCTTTTTAGGGCTGTGTTTGTGGAAACATGTTATGTAAATTTGGTTTTGTCATAGAATACTTTGGTTTCGCCATCTATGGTAATTGACAGTTTTGCTGGGTATAGCAGCCTGGACTGGCACTTGTGTTCTCTTAGGGTCTGTATGAGTTCTGCCCAGGATCTTCTAGCTTTCATAGTCTCTGGTGAGAAGTCTGGTGTAATTCTGATAGGTCTGCCTTTATATGTTACTTTACTTTTTTCCCTTACGCTTTTAATATTCTTTTCTTGTTTTGTGTATTTGGTGTTTTGACTATAATGTGACAGAGGAATTTCTTTTCTGGTCCAATCTAGTTGGAGTTCTGTAGGCTTCTTGAATATTTATGTTCATCTCTTTCTTTAGGTTAGGGAGATTTGCTTCTATAATTTTGTTGGTTCTTTAAGTTGGGAATCTTCACTCTCTTCTATACCTTAGGTTTGGTCTTCTCATTGTGTCCTGGATTTCCTGGATGTTTTGGGTTAGGAGCTTTTTGCGTTTTACATTTTCTTTGACTGTTGTGTCAATGTTTTCTATGGTATGTTCCTAATCTGAGATTCTCTCTTCTATCTCTTGTATTCTGTTGGTGATGCTTACATCTATGACTCCTGATCCCTTTCCTAGGTTTTCTAACTCCAGGGTTGTCTTCTTTTGTGATTTCTTTATTGTTTCTATTTCTATTTTTAGTTCCTGGATGGTTTTGTTCATTTCCTTTGTCTGTTTGATTGTGTTTTCCTGTAATTCTTTAAGGAATTTTTGTGTTTCCTCTTTAAGGGCTTCTAGTTGTTTACCTGTGTTCTCTATTTCTTTAAGGGACTTATTTATTTCCTTCTTAAAGTCTTCTATTATCATTATGAGATTTGATTTTAAATCTGAGTCTTGTGTTTCTGGTGTGTTGGGGTATCCAGGGCTTGCTACGGTGGGAGAGCTGGGTTCTGATTATGCCAAGTAGCCTTGGTTTCTGTTCCTTATGCTCTTGCCCTTGCCTTTTGCCATATGGTTATCTCTAGTGTTAGCTGGTCTTATTCTCTCTGACTGTGGCTTGTCCCTCCTGCAAGCCTCTGTGTCAATACTCCTTGAAGACCAGCTCTCTCTGAGAGGAATTTGGGTTTGGAGAGCTGTGGTACAGGGTCAGCTCTGGGGTGCAGACGGAAACCAGAAGGATCTTGTCCCTAGCTGTCCCTTGGTTCCTGTGTCCTGATGTCTCTGCAAGGGTCCCTCTTGATCCAGTGAATTTGAACAGAGGTGGTGTTCTTGCCTGTGCTCAAAGGTGTGTTGGCACTCCTGGGATACCAGCTCTCTCCTGGCACTATTTGAGTATGGAGTTCTGTGTCACAGGATCTGCTTCCCAGTCGCTGAGAGAAACCAGAAGACCACTCCTCAGTCCCCGTGTCCTGCGGATTCCAGGTGGGTCCCTCTGAGCAGAAAGGCTTGTCCACACTCCTGGGAGTCTAACTTTCTTCCTGGCACTATTTGGCTATGGAGCCCTGGTTGCCCAAGGTCTCCAGCCACAGATGGAAACTGGAAGGCTCCTGTCCCCACCTGTTCCTCAGTCCCTGTGTCCCGAGGATTCCGGGTGGGTCTCGCTGAGCAGTGGTGCTCGTCTAAGCCCCACTCACCGGCTTTTCCACACTCCTGGGAGGCTGGCTTTCTCCTGGCGCTATTTGGCTATGGAGCCCTGGTGGCCCAGGCAGAGGTTTTCCCAATGACATTTCTTGATGCTGAGAACAAATACCTCAAGAGAAAGAAGCTAAGGAAGAAAGAGTTTACTTAGCTTTCGGTTTTAGGGGATGTGGTCTACCAAGGTTGAAGAAGATATGGCATCATGTGCATAAGGCAACTAGTCCCAATTTGTTGGCAGTTGGGCAGCAGAAAGCAGCCTGGAAACGGGGCCTGGCAATGAAACCTTCAGCCTGCCCCTGATGATCCACTTATTCTGGTAAGTCTCTACTCCCTAAAGATTCTTCAGAGTAAGGCTGATCCCTGACTACCTATCCTTAAAACACTTGCTTTGAGCCTACACGTGATATTCAAGCCACGACAACCCCTGAAATGCTCACTAAATACCCTCAGGTCACTTATAGAAAAACGGTTATCTGTGTAAGTATTTCTTGGTCAATAGCAATGTATATGAACTGGTAAGAATTGTGTTCATGGGCTGGAGAGATGGCTCAGCAGTTAAGAGCACTTGTTGCTCTTGCAGAAGACTTAGGTTTGATTTGTAGCACCCAAAAGGTGGGTTCACTATCACCCATAACACCAGTTCCAGGGAATCTGCCACCTTCTGGCCTCTTCTGGTATTGCACCCAGGCAATGCACAGGTGTATATGCAGGGCAGACATTCTTCACACATTAAAAAAAAAGAATAATTAAAAATGATAATAAAAAATTGTGTTCCACAGAAGAAAAGTAGCCACCAAACAGTGCAAACTAACTACTTCAGGACTGGCTACCTCTGTCCTTGGTGTCAAACCTCTCAGTGGAGGCTGGTGGCTAGCTACTGCATTTCACGGACAGTAGTGAATAAATGAGGGGCTGTAATCATACTCTTAAGAACGATTTATGCTCACTACTTGCTTATGTTTTTAATATTCAACTGAGTAGTGTTTCAAAAGTTAAATGAGGGACTGAAGAGATGGCTAAGCCATTAAGAGCACTGGCTGCTCTTTTTTGAGAGCCAGAGTTCTATTTCCAACACCCACAAAGCTGCTCACAACCATCTGTAGCTCCAGTTCCAGGGGATCTGATGTCCTCTTCTGACATCTCTGGACACCAGGCACATATGTGGTGCTCAGACATATTCAGGCAAAACATTCATGTGCACCAGATAAATAAATCTTTTAAAAATTAAAAATAACAAAGATAATTTTAAAAAGTTCTCTTAGCGCATCTCAGGTTATGCCTGTTGTGCACCAAAGGGCTATGTGTACGTGTTGGTTTCAGTGTATGCTTCCGCATGGAATTAAAACTGTTTAACTGGCAATCAAAAAAGAAACGTGGGGTTGGAGAGATGGCTCAAAAAAACAAATCAAACCAAACAATCAAAAAACAAAACAACAACAACAACAACACAAAGTTAAGGGCTGGAGAGATGGTTAAGAGATTCAATGGTTAAGAGAACTTGCTGCTCTTCTGGGAGATGAGTTTGGTTTCCAGCACCCAGTCATGACCAGGAATCATCTCCCACAGGGATGGATACCAGGGCCAGATCAGCAAATTATAGGCTTAGATCTTTTAAACCCTACATTAATAAAAGTTCTCAAATGCATTGACCTCCCCTTCTAGCCCACCATCTAAAGGTAGGGGAGAAAGATGGGTAATAGGACATTGGGAATGTAGACCTGTTTACCAGCAGTTCAGTTCAATAGTGTCACCAAACACGAATCAGCAGTGTTGGCATGATCCAGCAGAAACAGCCAGGCCTCCACTGAATCTGCACAAGTCAGAGGAAGTGGCCAGAACCAGTCGGAATGCCAGGAGAAATTTAAACATCTCTAAATGTGTCCTCTCACGGGTCTGCTTCAGGAAAGCATCACATGAGTCGGCTTCAGGAAAGCATCATATGACACAACCAGAAATTTCTACATCAGCATGTTGTGCTACATAGGCCACAGGGTGCACTGAAGCCCGTTGGTGCTGGATGAGGGTGGTCTGAGGTTTTCCAGGGCAGCTGACCCTTTAGTTGTCAAATTGGCAACAGGGTATTGCCAGTGCTTTCTACTGGGAAATCTGGACCTCAGGCTCTGGTACCAGGTATAGGCTACAATTGGGGTTGCTGGGACTTCTTCAGCTGCCATGCAAGACCAGGCAGGGGCACATGCTGGCATGACCAAGAGCTTGTCCTTGGTACCTCCATGACCTCTACTGTCATACTGAAGCACACAGGTTTCCACACTGTGACACCTCAGAGCAGTGTGTCAGGGGCTAATTCAAGTGTCAAGCCTCTTGTTGTCTTCAAAGGGCTGTCATCTCTGTGGATTTCCATGAGCACAAAAGAGAAATCTTCACCGAACCTGATGATGTAAAACCAGAGAAGAGATTAGAAGATAAAGTCTTCCAACTCACTCATTAGAGAGCCCAGGCAGCCTGCTTATATACCTGAGAGGATGGAGTACTTGCACCAACCACAGACGTTTGTTTGGCCAAATCACCCCTTGCTTCCTACACTAATAGTCACTAATTGTGTCTTGGACCAATCACAGCCACCTGTCACAATAGACTTTCCACCAAGGGAAGTGCTCACCCTGGCCAATGTGAAACATTTCATGTGGAGTTCTGACTGCAAAAATCTTAGTACAGACAGTTTTGGTTAGCTCTGGTCAGGGCTGTGCCTTCAGCAAACAGGGTCCAGCAGCTGCTACCTACTGCAAAATCACTTCAAGTCTTTGCAATGGGTAGCTTTGTTGGACACAACCCAGAATCACTTGGGAAGAGTCTCAACTAGGGATTATATATATTGGGTTGGAGTGGTGGGTGGTGGGACCTTGACTGTGTCAGAGTGGAGATGCAAGGAAACATGCAGTCATCTCTTGATGTTTTTCCCTTTTATTGAAAAGAGATTTTCTTCTCACATAATATATCCTGATAAGGGTATCCCCTCCCTTTACTTCCAGTTCCTCCCCATCTCTCCTCCTATCTGTATCCACTCACCTTCTGTCTCTCTTTAGAAAACAAACAGGCTTCTTAAGGATAATGATAAGGTAAATAAAATATAATTGTGGTGGTCTCTGAGACCAATCTCAGTGAGACAGGGATGGTTTATGGAACATACACCCTAATACTGAGGGATCAGGGCCACAGCTTAGGATTCCAGGGCTGAGCTATGATGATGAACATTTCTCACCGCCAGCTTAGAAAGGAAAAGCCACTGTGAGCTCATGTACTGGTGCAGGAAGTGCTGCCCAGTGGTCGGCTCTAACTCAAGCTATTTTGCCTAGCTAGACAGAACAGTTCTAACTGACCTGCATTCTGATGGGTCCTAAGTGGAACTTATGGTTGTGGAATTTCTTAAGATTAACAAAGCTCAGAACACACAGAACATTAACAAGGTATGAGGTCAGCAAGACCCTGCTCTGTGTCGAGTTATTTTTCTGTATCAATGACTGGCAGGCATGTTTACAGCAACAATATGAAATAGCTGGCAGGCATGGAACAAAATGGCTACAGCTATGTTAGGGGGGCAGACCTCAACAATGACGACATCAAAACTCTTTGTAAAGTATATGTGACATCTTCCATAAAACCCGTCTCTATAGATTGATTACGTGTGACACTTTGCATACAATGAGCCATACAGGTATTTTCTTCAAAAATGGAGGCCTTGCAGTTTGTGAAGAGCAATCTATATTCTTGGAAACAGCCTGGGTTGTTGGGGGATTCCCTATGGGACCTTTTTGGACAACAACTCAATTAGACTAGTTCCTATATTAGAAGTTTTATTTGATGTCAAGAAATGTGAACTTGGGCCTCTGTCTTCCCCACTATTTGGTGATTTCATTTTCATTTCCCTCTTATTTGTAAATATTTCAACGATCTTATGTATTAGGTTTCCATATTACCCCTCAAAATAGTCCTTAATTTTAGCTGCCTCTCCATGTATTCCCTCCATCATCCCTCTCTCCCTTCCACCTCACCACTAGACCCTCCTGTACCACCCTCCATTCATCTACAACTATTAATTCTCCTTCCATTAACTATTTGCCCCCCACCCCTATTTCCTTACTCTGTCGAAGTAGAAACTTTAGGCTTCTTTAGAAAGTCAGTTGTGTCTGATGGTGTTTTGCTGGGGCAAACATAAGAAGGAACATTTTGCTGAAGCAGATACAGGTGAAAGGATGTTCTGCTAAAGCAAGCACGTAAATGAACACGTGATGGATTCTTTGCTAATGACATGCATGCATTGATCCGCCTCATTTTCTGTAGTTGAGCTCCTTTTGTAGGGACTCCATAAGAGAGAACCGCACCAAAAAACTTCTGGTGTTGTGTTGACTGCTTCTTGATGCTTCTGTAGACTCAAGCCGATTGGCAGAGTGATGTCGGCTGAGAGAGACTTCATGGCTGAGGCAAGATAGGTGGTAAGGGAAGACCCATGGAGGATAGGTGATGTTTGGAGGGAGAATAAATAGGACTCAACATACTGTGAGAAAAGCTCGACTTGCTTGTAGAGTGTTATGCAATGCCTGTTGGTCTTGAGTCTTCACTGATCTTCGCTTCCTTGCTGAGAACTTTTCCTGGCATTCCTGTTGGCCCTTGGCCAGCTGACTTGTGCCTATTAGGCTGAGACCTGGTTGTTCCTTCTAGGTCCTGCCACCATTGCTGATTTGTGTTTGCTATCCCGACCCTACTGAACTGGACTGTTGTTATATCCATGAAGTGTTTTTGAGTGTTTTGAGCTGCCACCGCTGAGCTGTGAACTAAACTGCTGATTTCCTGGCAACTCAAATGGGATTTGCCCAAAGAACCATTTGTAAACTGGTCCACTTCCCCTTTATCCTTTTCCAATACTTCTGGAGGGTGGTGGGCTAGAAGGGAGGTTAAAGCATTTAAGATTTATCATTAAAAGTAAGCACTGAAAAAATTGAAGTTACACCCTATCACTCATTTTATAGACACTCTGACAGATGTAAGATGAAATCTCAAAGTAGTTTTGATTTGCATTTCCCTGATGGCTAAGGATGTTGAACATTACTTTAAACAGCCATTTGACTTTCCTCTTTTGAGAATTCCCTGTACTCTGTTTTTAAATTGGGTTGTTTTCTTTTTCTTTCTTTTTAAAAAAGATTTATTTATTTAAATGAGTACACTGTAGGTGTCTTCCAACACACTAGAAGAGAGCGTCGGATCCCATTACAGATAGTTGTGAGCCACCATGTGGTTGCTGGGAATTGAACTCAGGACCTCTAGAAGAGCAGTCAGTGCAATTAACCACTGAGCCATCGCCCCAGCCCCTGGGTTGTTTTCCTGATATCTAGGTTTTTTTGAGTTCTTTGTATATTTTGTCTATCAGCCCTCTATCAAATATGTAGATTGTAAAATTCTTTCACATTCTGTAGACTGATGCTTTGTCTGAATGACAGTGTCCTTTGTAAGACAGAAGCTTTTCAGTTTTATGAGGTCCCGTTTATTAATTGTTGATCTTAGTGCCTGTGCTATTTATTGGCCTTCTGTTTAGAAAGTTGTCTACTATGCCAATACATTCAGGGCTATTCCCCACTTCCTCTTTTATCAAGTTTAGTGTATGTAGTTGGTATTTGCTACTTTGTGGGTTCTTCTTTCTCTCACTGTCTTAGGGTTTTACTGCTGTGGAGACACACCATGACTAAGGCAACTCTTATAAAGGACAACATTTAATTGGGGCTGGCTTACAGGTTTAGAGGTTCAGTCCAGTATCATCAAGGTAGGAGCATGGCAGTGTCCAGGTAGATGTGGAGTTGGAGGAGCTTAGAGTTCTGTATCTTCATCTAAAGGCTGAGAGGAGAAGAGAATTCATTTTAGGAAAGATTCCTGCTATCAATAAACTTTTCCTATTATTATTAAACAATCACTAGGTACTAGCCCACCCCTTTTGAGAAGATCTCTGCAGATCTACAAAGATGTACTGTCTTGTAGTGATGCTATATAGACAAATAGATGACTTTAATTTTTCATGATATGTTAGGTCCATTTGGTTTATAACACCAGTTAGCTCCAGCATTTCTCTGCTTAGTTTTTGTCTGGATGACCTGTCTGTTGGTGAGAGTCAAGTAGTGAAGTCTCTCACTATGAGTGTGTGGAAAAATATGTAATTTAAGCTGTACTAGTGTTATTTTATGAACTTGAGTGCCCCTATATTTGGAGCATACGTGTCAAGAATTGCAACGTCCTCTTGGTGGACTTTTCATTTGATGAGTATGTATCTCTTTTGATTAGTTTTGTATTGAAGTTTGGTTTGTCAGATATTAAAATGACCATACTAGCTTTCTTTTTAGGTCTATTTGCTTAGAATATCTTTTCCCACCTTTTTTACCCTGATGTCTATCCTTGATGTCAAGATGTGTTTCTGTTTTTTGGATGCAGCACAAGGATGGATTCTCTTTTTATATCCATACTAGTAGTTTGTGTTTTTGTTGGGGGAATTGAGACCATTGATATTAGGAGATATTAATGAGCAGTGTTTTTTTTCTTTTATTGGATATTTCCTTTATTTACATTTCAAATGATATCCACTTTCCAGGTCTCCTCTCTGGAATCCCCCTATCGAATCCCCCTCTCTTCCCAGCTCTATGAGGGTGCTCCCCCACCCACCCACCCACCTACCCACTCCTGCCTTCTACCCTAGCATTCCCCTACACTGGGGCATCAAACCCCCTCAGGCCCAAGGGCTGCTCCTCCCACTGATGTCCAACAAGGCCCTCCTCTGCCACATATTCAGAGAGAGCCCTGGGTCCCTCCATGTGTATTCTTTGATTGGCGGTCCAGTCCCCAGGAGCTCGGGGTGGGGGTGGGGGAAACAGTGTTTTTTGATTCCTGTTATTTTGTTGTTGGTGATTGTTGTTGTTTTTATTGTTGCTGGTGTGTGTGTGTCTGTGTGTCTGTGTGTCTGTGTTCCCCCTCTATTGATTTGTTGGTTTGAGATTATTTATTTATTGTGTGTGGTTCTTTATTTCTTGTGTGTGAATTATTTATTTCTTAGGTGTGGTTAGCCTTTTTTTGGTTCAAGTTTTCCTTCTATTACTTTCTTTAGAGATGGATTTGTAGCTAAATATTGCTCAACTTTGTTTTTTTTTTTTTTTTGTCATGGAATGTTTTTCTTTTTATACGTACTGTGATTGATAGTTTTGCTTGGTATAGTAGTCAAGACTGGCATTTGTGGTATTTTCAAGTTTCTAGAACATCTGTCCAGGCCCTTCTGGCTTTTAGAGTTTCCAGTGGGACATCAGGTGTTATTCTAATAGGTTTGCCTGTCTATGTTACTTGGTCTTTTTTCCCATCCCACTTTTAATATTATTTTGTTCTGTTCTGATTAGTGTTTTGATTATTATGTGACAAAGAGACTTTCTTTTTGGGCCAGTCTATTTGGAGTTCAGTATGCTTTTTGCACCTTTATAGGCATCACCTTCTTTAGGGTAGGAAATTTTTCTTCTATGATTTTGTTGGAAATATTTTCTTTAACTTTGACCTGTGTTTTCTTTTGGGATTTCAAGACACAGTACCTCTCTGCATCCCTGGCTGTCCTGGAACTCATTGTGTAGACCAGGCTGGTCTGGAACTCAAAGATCCCCCTGCCTCTGCTCCCTCCCCCTCCCCCCAGTACTGGGACTAAACTTGTGCACCACTACCACCCAGCTTGACCTGGGTTTCTTTTCCTTCTTTTATTTCTATTATTCTTAGATTTGTCTTTTCATGGTGTCCCGGATTACCTGAATTTTTTTGTGCCAGGATATTTTTAGTTTTAATGTGTTCTTTACTGAAGCACCTATTCTGTCTATGATTTTGGTTAAGTCCCTCTTCCATTTTTTGCTATTCTGTTGGTGAGGCTTGCCTCTGGGGTTCCTGTTAGAGTTACTAAATTATTTATTTCCAGATTTCCCAAAGACTAGGGTTTCTTTATTGATTCAGTTTCTACTTTCAGGTCTTGAACGGTTTTATTCATTTCCTTCCAATGTTTGCGTTTTTATATATTTCTTTAAGAGATTTTTAATTAATTTCCTCTTAAGGACCTCTACCCTATTAATAAAGTCTATCTTAAGACCTTGTGTGCGTGTGTGTGTGAGTTTGTGTGTATGTATGTGTGTGTGTATGTGTGTGTGTAAGTGTGTGTGTGTGTAAGTGTGTGTGTAAGTGTGTGTGTGTGTGTGTGTGTGTGTGAGTGTGTGTGTGTGTGTGTGTGTGTGTGTGTGCGCGCGCTTCAGCTCTGTTGCAACACTCAGTGCCTGCTGTGCTAGAGGCGCTGTTGGATTCACATCACCCTGGCTATTATTGATTGTGTGTTTATGCTGGCATACAGGCATCTGGGTTTGGAAAGATTGTATTTTAGGTACTGATATCTGGTCTTTGTTGTATGAGTATTTTGTTTCTTGGTTTCTGTTAATATTTCTGTTCATTTGAGACTGTGGTGACTCTGTGTCGCCTGGTAGGACATTTCTCTGGGATCCTGATAGCCACTGGGAAAAAATGCATTTCTAGGTATTGGGAACTGACACTTAGGAATGTGGAAGGGATAGGAGGATGTGAGCTTTGGGGGGAGGATCCCCAGGAGGAAGGAAAGTAGGGTGTTCCATTAGGGTCTGCTTAGTCCCCTGGTAATAGGTGCAGAGAGTAATGAGAGGCCACAGAGAAGAAGGTCTGCTACAGAGGTGGAGACGAGAATGGTGGATTGGACTTGGAGGAATGGAGGAGAGGTGGAGATCTGAACTTAGTCTACCTGCTTCCCTGACCAGAGTGGCCTGCAGATTCCCAGGGAATGCCTGTTGGCATTGGGGACTGGGTTAAGCAAAGAGTGGGAGAGGAAGAAGTTTGGAGTAGAAGATCTGTGTGGTCCACTGGAGAAAGGGACAGAGTAGAAGGGGAGTCACAGCAGGTGGTCAGCGGTGGAGCTGGGGATGACACTGGGGAATTGGATGTCAGGGAGCTGAGGGAGAGGTGAAGATCTGTAGTTAGCCTATCTGTTTCCCTTGCTGGATTCTCTCTTCTTGACTAACTAGTCACTTGAAGTTCCTTCCTTGACTTTCTCGGAATGATGGATGGAGACCTAGAATTTTATGTTAAAATAATACTCTTTATCCCCTAAGTTGCTTTTAAAATTTTTTAGTTTTTTTTTTTACTTTTGAGATTATAATATAATTAATTACATTTCTCCGTTCCCTTTTCTTTATCCCATACAACTCTCCTATTCTTTCCCAAATAGTTGGCTTCTTTTTTATTAACTGTTATCGTGTGCCTGCTCCACATGTGTGTGTGTGTGTGTGTGTGTGTGTGTGTGTGCATGCATACCACACACACACACACACACACACACTCCTAAATATAACATGCACAGTCAATTTAACAGTACTCGCATATGTTTTTCAACCTGATCATGAGGTATTGTATAATCACTTGATGCTCTTCTCTGAGGATGACTGTTCCTCCCACTCCCAGCCTTCCTTAGGTGCCTGTATTTTTTTGTAGAGGGCTGAGGCCTCTGGGAATTTTCTCCATTCACTTTGGAGTGAATTTTGGTGTTGTCCTCTTTCTTCTCACCTTTGGACAGCCATGTTGTTGGGACTTTATGGATGTAGCTTCTTATATTCCTAAGAGACACTATATCACAGCGAACCCCCTGTCTCTTACATTCTTCCCACCCCTTTTCCCTTCCAAAATGTTTCCTTACATGCGAGAATGTCTAAGTTGCTTTTGTTTGTTGTGTTAAACTTTTATCACACCAACAAGAATAGTGGCTTTACTCCAGGTACCTCCAACAGCAAAGGAGAGTCCAATCTCTGCGGAATAGGTAGTCAGATTTTCCCACTCCCAGTGTCTTGATTATTCCAGGAATAGTAATGTGTGAAAGAGTGCTCACAATATAAGCATATAAAACTCATTAACATTAATAGTGATTTCAGAGTTTAGCAGTGCCTTACCTGTGTTCAACACCTATGCTACATCCAGAGAGAGGTGGGTTGTTCTAATTCATCTCAGCATTAAAAAACCCTTGTTTAGTAACTCCCAGAAAGTGAAAAATAATTTGCATGTATAAGGTGTTCCTAATGCATGCTGCTAGCTTATTTTAAACCGTTTCATTTAGGCTCCAAAGTAATCATAATTTAACATTTGTAACATAGTAGATTGTGATGAATGGTCTTAATTGTACATTGAAAGTCACCAATGTTCATGTCACCATAAGTCTGGATGCCAGAATTTCAATAATCTTCGAAATGTATGAATATCTCTTTAATATACTGATTACAAAGAAAAAACCAAAGCCCAAAGTGCTTCATGTTCAATGCCATAATATTTGTAGGTTTGTGATCTTCCCCCGATTTTTGGTTTGCTATATGGTTCAGGTATTGCTCATTGTGTGAGAAATTATTTATACCGCACTTCAGCTACAAAATTGGTCCTGAGCCCTTAGTGACATGTTCTCTGCCAGTAGACCCTGAAGCTTGGTCAGTAGATGGCAGCAGAGCACCATGAAAGGAAAGCAAGGGCATTCTGTATCTTGTAGGCTCCTTGCCAGGTGCCTTCCAAAATGAGCCTCTAGCATCTGCTCCCATAGCACCAGAAACAGCTGCAGCACCCAGTGTCTGCAGTACACAGCAACACCAACAAAGAGCAGCTTTCTCAGATGCTGTCTGGAGTTTCACTCTGGAGTGGCCTGCAGCGAACAGGTTTCGTTGGACTCTGCCATAGCAGAGTCCGTTTTATCCTCTCCTTAGCAAGGCAAGAACAACAACAAAAAAATTAAAATCACCTCTTATTTCTCATAGATGAACTCTAAATGTTAATCTTTATTATCAGTATGAGTGGATTTAGGGTCATCTAAGAGACAAATCTTTGGGCATGCCTTCTAAGGCTTTTGCAGTGAGAATTAACTAAAGGAAGATGGCGCTATAATCCTAGACTCTAGCCCTAGACTAACTACAAGGGGGAAAAAGAAAAAGCCAGGTGAGCACTGCATTCCATGTTCTCAGTGTCCTGAGTGGCTGAGACCAGAGCCAGCAGCCTCACACGCTGCTGCCACAGAGATGCTATATTGAAGTGGAAACTTGGGGATTCTTTGGAAAGTCAGTTGTGTTGCAGATGGTGTTTTGGTGGGGTAAACACATGGAGAATGCTTTCCTGAAGCAGATCCTAGTAAAAGGAAGTTTTGCTTCAGCAGACACCTGAAGGAACGTTTCCCTGAAGCAGACACAGGTGAGAGGGTGTTTTGCTATGGCAAACACGTGAAAGGACTCGTGATGAAGGATTCTTCACTAATTACACACATGCATTGATTCATCTTACATGCGAGGTTGAGCTCCTTTTGTCAGGAGTCCATAGAGAGAAATGCACCAAAAACTATGAGTGGTGTGCTGGCAGCTTCTTGCTGCTTCCCCAGACTCTGGGTGACTGGCTTAACGATGTCAGCTGCTAAGGACTCAAATGGAGTTTTGCTAAGACAGACTCACGTGCTGAGGCAAGACATGTGATGTGTGGAGGGAGTATAAATAGGTGTCAACAGCCTGTGAGAGAGACATGCTCGTAGAACAAGACTTGCATCACTTTTTGATCTTTGATTTGTTGAGAAAGGCACAGCTGAGCACTTCTCCTAGTTCCTGGTTGTCCTGATCTCTCCTGTTGACTCGTGTCAATTTGGCTGAGGCCTGGCTGTTCCTGCTAGGTTGTGCTACCACTGCTGATTCCTGTTTGGTACCCAGACTCTACCAAACTGAACTGCTGGTATATTGGTGAAGTATTTGCAAGTGTATCAAGCTGCTGCTGCTGACCTGTGAACTGAACTGCTTATCTGACAAAGCAGATGGGATTTGCTCCAAAGAACAATTTTTAAACAGGTCCACTTTCTGTACCCTAATAACCTTCCTTTTCCACTACCTCTGGTGGGTGGTGGGCTAGAAAGGAGGATAAAGCATTTAAGAAACATTATTAAAAGTCAGGTGGAGAAAAATGTAAGCCTACATTATATCATCTTGTCTCCCCTCCCATGACAGACCATTCTTTCTAACTATGAGCCAAAATAGGCCTTTTATCTTAGGTTTTTCTTCTTATATATTTTGCTGTACCAACATGAAAAGTAAACCATTTTTATGAAAGCCACCATTTTTCTGATCTCCAATTTCCAATGTCAGGATAAATTAGCTCAAAATTCACTATCAATCTCCCAAGGCATATCTTTCAATCACACGTTATTCAAGTTTAGTTGCAGATTTGTACCCTAGTATCTAGGATGACACACCAATATTTGGGAATTTTTCTGGTTGTCATGAGAAATCTGGAAGAGCAGCAAGTGTTCTTATTCACTGAAGTATCCCCAGCTCCAATGTTTTTGTTTTGGTTAAATAAGACAAGCTCAGTGTATTCTGGTACCACATCTGGTTTATGCTATCTTAAATTCAAATCCAGGGCTTTCTGTGTGCTGGACAAGATACTAAGTGAGCTACATTCTAGCGGTTCCCTCCCCTGTTGCCTCTGTTTTAAACCTATATGATTTGATTCTGTGCCACTACTTTTTTTCTCATTCTATAGTTCATAAGACGAATTAAATACTTGTCTTCTGTGTGACCCCAGGATAAGCCTGATCCCTTAGTAAGTATCTGACAGCTTCTAAAATTTTGCGTTCAATTTTTGTGTATGTATATTTTGCCTGCCTGTTTGCCTGTACACCACATGCATGCAGTACCAATAGAGACCAGAAGGTGGCAACAGACATCCTGGAACTGGAGTTCCAGACTGTTGAGGTACACTAAGGTACTGGTACATTGATTTATTTAATAGGTTACTTAAAGCACTGAGTGTTACCTAGAACAGAATGACCTTGAGAAATAGCTTGAAATAATGCCTCCTTGGCCTTAACAACCTGGTGGCTGTCAAACTGTAAAATTGCTTGTTAGCCCCGCCTTGCGGTCTTAGAGTATAAAATGAGAATGCAAAGCAGACACAAGTCTTTCAGGAGCTCTCCTGGTTTTTCCACCCACTGGTGCTGATGCCTCTCTTGAGCTCTGGTGTTGGTGTGCTCTGT
>CM052720.1:45811885-45835765 GCA_028551405.1 Uromys caudimaculatus | reverse complement strand
CACTCTTTTTGTTTTGATGCAAGACAGTGTTAGTAGTCCACCTGCTCCCTGCTGAAGACAAAACCTCAGGGGACAGGAGCTTCAGTCTCAGAGCAGATGGGGGAGTTTCTGTCCTTAATATTCTCAACAAAATCTCTTTCCCATCCTCTAGCTCTGTGAGGAGTGAGTTCATGCATGCATCCTTCACATATGTCTTTAGAGTTTGTGTGTAACCTGACTCCTCCCACAATTACCTGAGCATCTCAGCTGTCTTGCCAACTGTGGTCCAAGTCCTCAGGTCCTCATGAGGCTTGGTGTAATCATGGCTTTTGAAGGCTGATTCTAGGAGTCCATGACTGAAGTATGCTTGAGGTGACACATCTGTGGCGGATCTAAGCTGGGAAAGCAGGGCTGTAGAGTTCACTTTCAGGCATTCACCTTTCCATGACCCACCGTAAACACCTTCTGTCACTATCATTCCCTTTGGGAATTTTTAAGAGAAACCAATCAGCCTCCTATGTTCAAGATCATAACATGAACACATACTACTCTGTCTCCTCTCTTCAAACAGGATGAAGAGCATTGTTACTGAGGCTCTCCTGCTGCTGCTCCTGGTGGTGCTGGTTCTAGCCAGCCATCCAGAAGGTGAATGTGGGTGTCTATAGAGAAAGTACCCTACCTGAGAGACAAAGGACTCCATCCCAATGGGTGCAGCACCATGAAAGTCTGTCTCCTCCTCTGTTCCCTTCTCTACTGTGTATCCTGTGCCTGTCCCTTGTTCCCTACTCCCAGCTATCCTTAGCTGTCTTGTTGTGGAACACCCTAGGGTCCTAGTGTGAGTTAATATCTAAAGGCTCACTGTACCTAGGTTCACATTTTTATGGCCTTTTCCAAACTCTCTGGACTCGTCCTGGCCTCCTGGAGCCCCAGTTTATCAGTATTGGCTTTGTGGATGACACACAGTTTCAGAGGTTCAACAAAAGATTAGATTTTCCTGCGATGGAGCACTGAGCACCATGGAGAGATATTCACAAGCCAGAGTATTGGAAGGACGCAACACAGAGTGTCCTGAGAGATACTCAATTTTTAAGACGAGTACTGCAAGTAATGCTCCACACCTACAACTACAGTGCAAAAGGTGAGTGCAACCCAATCAGAAATCTCAAATTTACTGCTTTCCATCCGGTTGACCCAGTTCTCCATGTCCATAGTTTTCCTCTGGAAAATGTGACCCATGACTTGAGAGAGCCATGGGACACTCTCCTGATATTTTGCTCACTTTAAGACCAAATCAGGCTACTTAGAAAGTGCATATAGGAGGGACCAATCCAATCAAGAGCAGTATTATGGGTTAAGGCCTGTTGGAGTGACTGAGAATGTGGGCTTGTCTAGGATATCACACAATCCAGAGGATATATGGCTGCTGTGTCTTTCCTGGAGGGGACCTGAGTCTCGGAGTCTCACAATTAGCTTTGAATGGCCACGATTACATCATGCTGAATAACGATCTGAGGACTTGGACCACAGTTGGCAAGGCAGCTGAGATTCTCAGGCAAGAGTGGGAGAAGTCCAATTATGCACTGGTCATGAAGTCTTATTTGGAGGTTGCATGTGTGGACTCACTCTTCACAGAGATGGAGTTTGGGAAGGAGATTTTGCTGAGAACAGGTAAGGACATAACCTGTCCCATCTATTCTTAGACTGTAGCTCCTGTCCCTTGAGTATTTTATCTGAGCAGGGAGCAGCTGGTCTACTAACTCTGTCTTGTATCAAAAGGGAAAGAGCGTTTATGAGTTTCCTGAATAAACACAAGAGAGGGACTCTGCAGAGGGCTAAGTCTTCTCTCAGGACAGTTCAGTCTGTCAATTAAGCAGCAGTCCATTCTACTTGCATTGTGAACTATGACCTCTCTCAAGCCTGTTCCCTGTCTATGCACAATGGCTTTGACATCTGACTCCAGTGTCTTTGAGTCTTTCATCTCCACCCATTCAGAAGCAGATGTCCATATTCCTAGAGGGAGAACTAACATCTCCTGCTCTGTGCTAGCTCATGCTGATTCTAAGATTTTCCATGGAATAGATTACCCCATCCATATCCTGAGTTTAGGGTGCTATGTTTGGTTGGCAAATCTCCTTAAAGCTGACTCTCCTGTCCATTCACAGAAAGATACAGGAGCATTGATAAATACTCAGGAAGAATGCCAAATGCATTAAATTTCCGATTATTTCCCTCAGATGCCCCTAAAATACAGGTGATCCGCAAGGCCAGACCCAACAGGAAAATCACACTGAGGTGCTGGGCCCTGAGCTTCTACCCTCCTGAAAGTACCATGGCCTGGCAAAGAGATGGATTCCAACAGATCCACAACATGGAGGTGGTAGAGACCAGGCCTTTGGGGGATGGAACTTTCCAAAAGTGGGCCGCTGTGGTAGTCTATTCCGGGGAAGAGCAGAGATACACATGTCATGTGACTCATAAGGGGCTGCCTGAGGTCATCACCCTGAGATGGGGTAGGGACTGGAAATGAGCACAGAAACTATTCAGAGAGAGAGTGGCACTCCTCAGGGATAACTGGAAAATGGTCACGGCAGAGAGCTGGAAGTCAGAAGCTAACTCTCCTTCCCTTCATTTCCTTTCCAGAGCCTCCCGAGCCCACCATCTCCATCATGGCTATTGTTATTATTGTGGTTCTTGGAGCTCTGCTTATGGGAGCAGTGATGACTTTTCTGATATGGAAGAGGAGGACTAGAGGTAAGGAAGGGGCAGGGTCTTAGGTCATGTCTTCATAGAAACAACAAGCCTAAGCTGTGAGAGTACCCTGGCACATGACAGATAATTTCATCAACACAACTGCAATTTATACACAGCAGATGTGTTGAGAATAACTCCATTGTGAAGCATAAAGAAAATAATAAACAGATTCATAACCAAAATGAGAGGTGACAAACGACCTTATTCTCATCTCTCAGAGATCAGAGGGAAACTGCGTATTTAGAATATGCACCCAGGAGTCCAGAATTCCCTTCCCTATTTTATCTGGATCTACAGTGACAGTTTTAGACAATTAGCTGAGTTAAGGACCAGGAGACTCCTCTAGGCCCACTAAATCATGTTGCCTCAATAATGTCTAATAAAATGGCTTATTCTCATGGGATAAATAGGGGGCAGCTATGTTCAGTCTTTTAAGTATTAGTAGTTGTGTCTCTTCTGTAATGAATTTATATTGATATAGAAAAGAGCCCATAGGGAATCTCAACTACCTCATAACTCCTCATTAATTTCTGTCTTTAAAAGCTTTGACCTGGCCTTACATTGCTTTCCACTGGGAGGTAAATTTCCTAGCATATCCAGCTTTCTGTTGCAGCATTAGACAGTGATGCCCTAAAGGGCCTGGCATGCAACTGGGAGAGGACCAGAGGATAGAACCCTGAGGGTTGGGAACGCATGGAACTGGGACAGGTTGAATGTGTGAAGAACTTTCCAGTTTGTCACCATTTAAAGATACATATCTGAACTTCTTCCTTGTTCTTTTTATCTACAGGATAAGACAGATGCCTTAATGTGATAATGAGCCATACAATATTTGTTCTGATTTCTCATCCATTGTGGCTTCAAGACCTGGTGCCTTCTCTTTCTACTGGGACTCTGTGTCTGTTTACTTTGAGCACAATGTAAGAAGTCCTGGCAGCCACAAGCCCCATCCCCACCCTTACTGTGTGTATTCCCCAGTCATCTCTCATGCTCCATCAGAGACACAGGGAAAACCTCCATCCCTCATGAGAATGAGCCTCCACCGAACTACACGTCCACGCTTCTGTTCTCAGTTAAGCATTTGTATATGGTTGTGGAACTTCTTGCCATATTGTGTGAGTGATTGATGTCCTAAAGATGATTAAACCTTGATGGGGAAAATAAAGGCTCAGAATCTTATGAAATTTGTGTTTGCTGTGTTAATACTTTGGTTATATGGTATTGGCTGCTGTGTAGAGTGAAGCGAGGCCTAAGCTGGCACTGTTGTTGAGAAGGTCATCTGGGCTTTCACATTAAACCATTTTACCTGTGTCATCTTGCTATCTCCTCATCCCAATTCTTTCAATACACTTGTTCCTCTAGGTCATGTGATCAAAAGATCTCAGGCATTTTAAGGCCTTATCCATTGTCTGTGTTGTTCTTTCAGGTGGGCACTTCGCCTGTTCAGGCCTGACTCTGATGTTAAATAGGGTAATGTTTCCATTCATGTTTCAACAGGAATTATGCTTCTTCTCAGTTTTGTGTATGAATCAGGTGTCATTGTCTTCTGTTGTCAACTCTCAGTGCCAATATTAGGAAGTATTTCTGTCATTGTCACACAGAAGATCCCTGTCTTAGTCTATCAAAGTTGTGAGAGGTAAAGCCTGGTTGCTGACAGCCCTGGGTGTTGTATCATGTCTGTAATATGAACACAGAAGATGCTTTGTCAACAGGATTTTTACATGTTCATGATCAACCTGAGCTACATAATGATGACCTCTTCCAAAAGAAGACATTAAAAAATAATTGAACACATTGAAAACTAAACAGAATATTGTGGACATAGCTCTATAATGCTACTATTAATCCAAATAAATCTCAAGTAGTATTTGCATTTCGTATAGAATATAGGCGAATGGGAGAAAAGGTGAGTAGAAAAAAAAAAGGCTAATACCTGATGGTACATTGCTGAAACACCTCGTGGATTTCATAGTAGTCACTAGAGCATCTACTCAGCTCTCATGAACTAGGAACCCCTTCAAAAGTAAAGTTATCCTATGCTAACTTCAATCTACAGAACAGGGCACAGCAGACAGAAAATAAGGAATGCTATTGCTGAAATCAATAGCATTTCTAGAAAGACTAACATTGTTAACATGTTAGGGCTCCTAAAGCACATATCAGCATTTTCTCTTGCTTGGTTTCTGGATCCTAGAGGCCTGCATGAGCAATGAGCATATTTACAACCTAACTCATCATTCCAATCCCAGGATTGCAAATTTTCCCTGATTTTTTTAGCTGGATCCCAGGGCCTAGAAGATGTGACTCACTCCCCAGATCCTCTATCACTCACTGAGAAATAAATATGAGAAACATACCTCAGAAATGTGGAGTCCAGAAGGTTGCTTGTGGATTTGACTGAGAACTTCACTTTCATATGTGTATTGAGACATCTTCTGGATTCCAGGCCTAGAGACCTTTTCCCAGTATGTTCTAGAGCCTACTCTTTACTTGGGACACAGCAAAAACATGAAATCTGAGCACACCTGACCTCACAGCCCTTGGATTCAGCAGGGAGGGAACAACTATTGCAGAGGAAGTCTTCCTCATTCTGCATGACCACTGTTTCCCATTTGACACCATGCCATGCAATAGATATAGAGCCATGGAAGGTGCCACAGGACACAGACACAAACTATGGCAATAAGTTAAAAATCAGACCTAATAATAGATGCCAGATTGAACAGAGATGTGGAAAAAGGATGCTTCTTCTGCATAGGACCCAAGGAAAAGATAAAATGAAGTACACCTGCATCCTTAATCTAAGAGATATTAAATGGTAGCCATAAAATAGGTGGATGACTTTTTATTAAGAAGATCTCTATAAATGTGCAGAGTATTTTGCTCCTTGTCTTTGTTTTGAGAGTATGTGGAAAATTATCTGAGAACACTAGTGAGATTTTTGAGTTGGGGATCATCAGATAATGCTCAGTTGTACCTTCTCTTTCCCAGCTCCTGAGACTTCTACTCTGGGTCTTTTGGGGACGAGGTGGGTGAGGCTACTGCCAGAGAAGCCAACTATATTCTAAATATCTTGATCCTTCTTCAAAGATCTGTGATCTCTGATCACTAGGAAGCCAAGGCTTGGTGCAAGTGGCCCAAGCATACCATTTACAGTCCATGACATTAACATGAGGCACTGAAACCCCAGATCAGGAACAGAGATGCACAGTTCAGGTAGAGACATAGGATTTCCTCTCCTTCCTTGATTCTGTTAGCCAGATCAGCATCTGGCCTAAGACTCAGAAGGATGTTGTCAACAGGAGAGGTATAGGCATCAGGTAAGCAACTTGTCCCCAGACACTACTGCCAGGGTACCAGAGCCCAGATCTGCATCTGCAGTGATGAAGTAGGTCTATGGAGATTTTGCTCCTAGGAGTTAAACTTTCCATGATCCTTAAGGTCTTTGCACCTCCCACAGGAATTCTTAGAGAAGCCAGTCAGCCTCATATAGAAGCTATTACTTCTACTGTGAATAGGAGTCTTTCTGGACTAAATCTGTACCATCATTTAGGAGGAAGATGCCATCACCCCAGCCCTCCTCTTGCTCTTGGCAGCCATGATGGCCTTGTCTCTGACTCTGGCAAGTGAGTGCAGGTCTTCAGAAAAAGTATCTCTTTGTGAAACTGCAAGTATTATGTGCAGCATCACTACAGGCAAGGAAATTTTAGCCTTGGCATTAGACTTTCCAGACCCTCCAGGTTCTATCTTGTATCTGTTCCTGCCTGGCTTCCTGCATCATCCAGGTCCAGAGTTCTGTGTCCTATATACCACACAAAAAATGTGAAACCTTTCAGGTCCCAGGAGGTGAGAAGGTTCCCATTTCATGTTGGCTTCAGGGTCCTACCAGCTGTGCTATTACTAAGCCCTTTCTTCTGGGTCTGGCCTCCTGCATCCATGGTTCACACTCTGTGGTAGGATAAGTGTAATTCATGTAGATTGTGAGAAACAATTGAGATTTGGACTTGCTCTCTCACTACAGGCTGAGCAGGGAGATGAGTGTCACTAGGTAGAGAACAATGGTCCAGCTCAGCAGGAGTGCTTGAAAAATAGCTTTGGCCACTGCTGTGTTTCAGCCTGAGGAAAAGCATTTTCTATAATCTCTCCTGCTGTGGCTGTTTTCAATGTTTGCATCTGTTGTTGTCTTCTGCTTTTCTCCCTTTAAATAAATTTTCACTTTTATTATGTGTATGGCTCTTTTTCCTGCACTTATGTCCCTACCCCCTGATTGTGCCTGGTGTAGCATTAAATATTAAAAATCCTGGCCTAATTCTTGAGAGACTTGAGGCCCAGGAAAAGAGGATTTCTGGGGGGACAAGGGGATGCAAGGGGAAGGAGGAATAGGATGAGGAACAGTTGGAGGGGGCCCTGGAATGGGGTTCAATGGTTGGAATGTAAATAAATAAAAAAATTAAAAACTCCTGGCCAAGGACTTCTTTTTTGCCTATGACCATTTATGTTCCCGAATAAAAGACATACCTTTTATATTTTAAAATATGCCTTGTGCAGCACAATAGCTGGGGATCTGACTACCCTCCACCATGTTTGTTAGTCTCAGGTGCATCCATGTACATCCAGAAGCTCTTTATACCCAGCTCCCTGACCCAGGTACAAGACATGCCATCTGTAGGCGACAGCTCTGCTCCTGCAGTTCTTGTCATGGCACCCACTGCACATTCTTTTGCAATGTGTCAAATGCATCATGGCCCAGATAAAAGAAGTGCACTCTGGTGAACAGACCCCTTCTCTTCTTCTTGCCTCTTATCCCACTCAGAGGCAATAAAACTCCCACATGAGACCTGTTGCTGGTGTGATATGTCTGGGAGTGAGCTGCATATTCCATCATTGATGCTGAGACTCTTTCGTGACCTCAGCTGGGTAGGTTGTGGTGGGCATGGGACCTGCCACCCCGTGGAAGGGCCACTACCACATGGCTTATGCCCTAGGGTTCTGAACCTCATCCAGATGAGTCTGCTGGCTACACAGGCTCACGTTTTCTGGCACTGGATCTTTAAAATTCCATGCAAACACCATTCTTGTCAGAGTACAGGGCCCCATGTCCCAAGAGATGATTGGCCAACCTCTATTGGTCTAAGGAATTGGCTTCTCCATGGTCTCTTATGACTGGCATTCCAGCTGACTCCTCAGTTTAGGACTCCTACTCTTGGGTGACCCCCTCCCTCTCACTGTCTGGGAAGTTGTTCTCTCTCAATTTCTTTATCACTGCCACAGCTGTTAAACTTTCCTCTCTCAGGCCCTGGTCCCACAGCTTGGATGTTAGGCATTCAGTTCTCAGCCACTTTGTGATGGTCCAGTAATCTTAGACCTGTCTGCTCACTATATTTCATTGAGCTATTGCCATCAGGACACCTTTGCAGGATTGATCTGTCATGAATTTGTTCTCGGGATGCTGGTGGGAATATTTTAATCACGCCTCTCACCCAGTGGGCATCTCCTCTTCCACCATGCCTCCAGCCTCCTCACTGGGATGTCTCTTGGAAATTCTCAATCCTCTGAAACTAGCACCTGATTTAAAGGCATCCTATCTCATGCCCATTAGATAATGACTCTAAGTGGTCATGTAATGTAATTTTTGGTCCTACCATTCTAAAGGATCTTTATAAATACTGCCACCATAAATGGAGGGAGGTTCTCTATGTCCAAGCTTTTACCTGTCTGTGCTCTAAACCCTCTCTTTGCTCTTCCCATCCCTATCTCAACTCCTTGTAGCTATGAAACCTCAACTAGATGAAACTTCTACTATTCTCATTCCAGCTAGTGAATCTTCCTCTTACTTCCACCGCCCTGCGTCTACAAGCTCTCCTACTTCCCCAGTCTCCTCAGCTTCCTCTTCTCACCAGAATTCCCCAGAGCCTCCTTGCTTGACCTCTCCAGACTTCTCCCCTCCTGTGCCAGCTGAGGCTGCTGCAGTCATCCTATACTGGCACCTACTTTCAGCCCTCCTACCACTCACTCTAAGTCTACAGTCAAGCAGTCTACTTCTTCCCCTACCCAGCCCAACTCAGCATCAATCCTCCGTTTAAGGGAAGTTGCTGGGGTAGACAGTCTAATCAGAGTACGTGTCCCTTTCTCACTAGATGAACTTTCTCAAATAGAAAAAAGACTAGGATCCTATACCTCCAATTCTTCTGCCTTGATGTCTTAGTCAGGGTTTCTATTCCTGCACAAACATCATGACCAAGAAGCAAGTTGGGGAGGAAAGGGTTTATTCAGCTTACATATCCATGCTGCTGTTCATCACCTAAGGAAGTCAGGACTGGAACTCAAGCAGGGCAGGAAGCAGGAGCTGATGCAGAAGCCATGGAGGGATATTACTTACTGGCTTGCTTCTCCTGGCTTGCTTACCTTGCTCTCTTATTGAACCCAATACTACCACACAGAGATGGCACCACCCACAAGAGGCCCTCCCCCTTGATCACAAATTGAGAAAATGCCTTACACCTGGATTCATGGAGGCATTTTCTTAACTGAAGCTCTTTCTCTGTGATAATTCCAGCTTCTTTCAAGTGAACACACAAAACCAGCCAGTACACTTGATTAAAGAATTTCAGTATATTACTCAATCTTATAGCCTGACTTTTCATGATATACATATGATTCTTAGTAATAATTTACTCCCTTATGAACCCTGCTCCTACTCTTCCTCCAAGCCACCAACCTACTAACTCTAACATGTTTCCTTTGCCAGCCTCTCAGGTAGACCCCCGAGTCTGGGATGGCAAGAACCCCTCTGTTTTTTTTTGTTTTTTGTTTTTTGTTTTTTGTTTTTTGGTTTTTGGTTTTTTCGAGACAGGGTTTCTCTGTGTAGCCCTGACTGTCCTGGAACTCCCTCTGTAGACCAGGCTGGCCTCGAACTCAGAAATCCGCCTGCCTCTGCCTCCCGAGCGCTGGGATTAAAGGCATGCGCCACCACCGCCCGGCCTAACCCCTCTGTCGCTAAACACCATTCTCCTGTTGTCAGTTACTGGACCCTCTCAGGTACTTCACCCAAGCTCAATACCCTTTTTCTCTCTAGAGCCTCAGGGGACTTAAGCTTATCATCGCTGACCTCCTAAGGAAAAAAAACCTCCTCCATCCCACCTCTTCCCAGTTTAACATCCTTATACTAGCAGTTAAGGAACCTAATGGAACCTATGGCCTGTTTAGGACCTCAGGCTCCCTAATTCTGCAGTGGTTCCTCTCCATCCTGTTGTGGCTAATCCTTACACACTCCTTCCCATTATCCCCTTCTCATTTCTTGGTCCTAGATGTCAAGGAAAGGTTCTTTTCTATCCCTCTAGATGTCCAGTCACAGAATATTTTTGCCTTTATCCGGACTGACTCAGACACCTACTTTTCTGCCCACTTTTTAGTCACCTGGATTGCTCTACCTCAGGGATTCTGGGACAACCCACACCTATTTGGCCAGGCGCTGGCTTCTGGTTTACTTTCTCTGTCTCTCCCTAAATCTACGATTGACCATCATGTAGATTATATTCTTCTCAGTAGTCCTTTCTAAAAATTAGCCAAGCTGAGACCTCTGCTGTTCTAAATTTCCTGTCCAGTTGAGGCTACAGAGTCTCACCTTCTAAAGTCCAACTGTCTACTCTTTAGGTCACCTAATTGGGACTAAGAACTACTCCAACTGCAAGGCCATTAACTTAGAAAGAATCTAATTCTGTCTTTAACAGTTCCTTCTACAAAGGAAGAGATTTTATGATTCCGAGGAATAGCCAGGTTTTAACATTCTTGGGTTCCTTCCTTTTCCCTCCTTTCCCACCCGTGTATGAAGCAGCAATAGGCCTCACTCACCAACCTCTTCTCAAACCTGTTACCAAGCCTTTTTAAAGGCTCAAACAGGTTCTTCTTAAGGCCCCAGCCTTACATCTCCCTCACCTGACTTGATCTTTCTCCCTCTACATAACCAAGAAAGAGGGATTTCCTTGGAGTCCTAAGCCACCAACCAGGACCCTCTTGCATCTGTAGCATACTTGTCAAAAACTAGACTTAACCATCCAGGGATGGGCACTTTGTGTTCATACCTTCTGCTGAACTCTTTATTCAAGAGTCCAAAAAACGAACTTATCACTGTCTTCTTCTCCTCTCATAACCTATCAAAACTTCTAACTTACAAAGGTTTCCAAACTCTACCTCTCTCCAGGGTTCTTTCCCTCCAAGTAGTACCAATATAAGACTCTACTCTTACTTTCCAATCATGCCCACCTCTTAATATTTCCAGATTTCTTCCTTGACCAAATACTAACCACTTCCTATCTCACTCCTGCACTGAAACCTTAGAGGAACAATTATCTCACCCTTCACACATACAGGGGGGCACATTGCCCCAGGACATCTATACCTGGTATACAGATGGTACCTCCTTTTTACATTAAGGAGCTAGAAGAGCTGACTATGTTATAGTGTGAGTCACAGAGGTGGTTGAGGCACAGGCCCTCCCTGCCCATACCACCAATCAGTAGGCTGAACTAATAGCTCTTACCCATGCTTTTCAACGGGCACAGGGACAATCTCTAAACATCTATACAGACTCAAAATTTTCCATACCCTTCTGTCCCATGTTGCTATCTGGCAGGAGTACAGGTTTCTTAAGCCAAAAGGAGGGCCAGTAACTAACACAAAACCAAATTATAGCCATGCTAAAGGCCTTCTATCTCCCCACAGCTATTGGAATTTCCCCCTGCAGATCTCACCAGAGGAATGACTCTTATTGCCTCCAAAGGAAACAACCAAGCTGATGAGGCAGCTAGAACTGTTGCCCTAAGGGAGCTAGACTTGTCTCACCCACCTTAGGACCTTCTTACACTATAACCCACATCACTCTCACCCATGACACTTATCAAACTCTGTCCTATCTTCACTAGCTCTTTCATCCTAACAGCCAAGCATTGTCTTATTTTGTTAAAATCCATCTACAGCCTACTCCTAAGGACTTACGTTACTTAAAATCTATCAGTGTGTCTTGCAAAATCTGTCAGATGTCAGATTCCAACTGCAAGTATAGTAGCACCTGTTTTCCTAGCCACCAGCCTAGAGGTTCCCTTCCTGGAACCACCTGGCAACTTGACTTTACCCACATACCCACTGTCAAACATGCCAAATACCTTGTCTTGGTGGACACCTCTCAGGGTGGGTGGAGGCATTCTCCACCACCAACATAAGGGTTCAGGCAGTCTCTGATCTTCTCCTTCGAGAGATCATTCCCTGATTTGGTGTCTCAGACTCCTTTAAGCCAGACAATGGTCCAGAATTCAGCTCCCAAGTTTACTAAACTCTATCTAAAGCCCTTGACATCCCCTGGTGGGGGACTCGGTTTGCTTGCATAATTAGCTCTGCAACACTTCTTGGTCTCACCTCTTGGCTGAACTCTTATTCATTGAGAGAGGTATGGCGAAGAACTTCTCCTTGCATCCCTGCTGGTCTTGGTCCTTCCTGCTGACTCCTGCTGATTTGGCTGAGGCATAGCCATTTCTCCTATGTTCTTCCACCAATGTAGATTCATGTTTGCTGTCTGAACACTACTGAACTGGACTGCTGGTTATTTCATCAAGTGCATGCTAGTGGATTGATCTAGGAGAACCCAATTAACACTCCACTATACAAATTGATGCTGGTGCCGGTGGCAAATGTTTCTTGCTACCCGCCTGCCCCAGTGTTCTGGGTTCCTGAATGAAACACACACACACACACACACACACACACACACACACACACACACACACACACACACACACAGCCTTTATGTTTTATATTGCTTAAACTGCTCAAAGGCTGGGCCACTTTCTAACCTCAATGTGGCTGATGTAGCCTCATCCGATATTCCTGAGTCATTACTTACTAAAATCCATATTCCATATTTGCTGCTCCAGACCCAGACCTGCAACCCCCTTGTCTGCATTCTCCTGCACCTACATGGCAACTATCTCTCTGTCTTCTGAGCCTCTCAGGCCTATTGTCTTTCTTACTTCTCCACCATGGCATCTATCTTCATCCTCCTCCTAATTTTCCTCCTCAGTCCCTTGCCTAGGAATCCTAAAAGTCCCGCCTCTGTCTCCCTGCCCAGTCACTGGTCTTCAGTAATTTTATTGGAGAATTGAGTCCATTGATGCTAAGAGATATTAAGGAATAGTGATTGTTGCTTCCTGTTATTTTCGATGTTAGTTTTATGTTTGTGTGGCTATCTTCTTTTGAGTTTGTTGAAAGATTACTTTCTTGTTTTTTCTAGGCTATAGTTTCCCTCCTTGTGTTGGTGTTTTCCATCTATTATCCTTTGTAGGGCTGGATAGGTGGAAAGATATTGTGTAAATTTGGTTTTGTCATGGAATATCTTGGTTTCACCATCTATGGTAATTGAGAGTTTTGCTGGGTATAGCAGCCTAGGCTGGCACTTGTGTTCTCTTAGGGTCTGTATGAGATCTGCCAAGGGTCTTCTAACTTTCATAGTCTTTGGTGAAAAGTCTGGTGTAATTCTGATAGGTCTGCCTTTATATGTTACTTGACATTTTTCCCTTACTGCTTTTAATATCCTTTCCTTGTTTTGTGCATTTGGTGTCTTGACTATTATGTGACGGAAGGAATTTTTTTTCTGGTCCAATCTATTTGGAGTTCTGTAGGCTTCTTGAATGTTTATGTTCATCTCTTTCTTTAGGTTATGGAAGTTTTCTTCTATACTTTTGTTGAAGATATTTACTGGCCCTTTAAGTTGGGAATCTTCACTCTTTTCCATTCCTATTATCCTTAGGTTTGGTCTTCTCATTGTGTCCTGGATTTCCTGGATGTTTTGGGTTAGGAGCTTTTTGTATTTTGCATTTTCTTTGACTGTTGTGTCAATGTTTTCTATGGTATCTTCTGCACTTGAGACTCTCTCTTCTATCTCTTATATTCTGTTGGCGATGCTTGCATCTATGACTCCTGACCTCTTTCCTAGGGTTTCTATCTCCAGAGTTCTCTCCCTTTGTGATTTCTTTATTGTTTTTATTTCCATTTTTAGGTCTTGGATGGTTTTGTTCATTTCCTTTGCCTGTTTGATTGTGTTTTCCTGTATTTCCTCTTTATGGGCTTCTAACTGTTTACCTGTGTTCTCTTGCATTTCTTTAATGGAGTTATTTATTTCCTTCTTAATGTCTTCTATCATCATCACGAGAAGTGATTTTAAATCTGAGTCTTGCTTTTCTTGTGTGTTGAGGTATCCAGGGCTCGCTGTGGTGGGAGAACTGCATTCTGATGATGCTAAGTTGCTTTGGTTTCTGTTCCTTATGTTCTTGCCCTTGCCTTTCGCCATCTGGTTATCTCTGGTGTTAGCTGGTCTTGCTCTCTCTGACTGTGGCTTGTCCTTCCTGAAAGCCTCTGCATCAGTACTTCTTGGAGACCAGCTCTCTCTGAGAGGAATTTGGGTTTGGAGAGCTGTGGTACAGAGTCAGCTCTGGGGTGCAGACAGAAACCAGCAGGATCCTGTCCCCAGCTGTTCCTTGGTTCTTGTGTCCTGATGGCTCTGTGAGGGTCCCTCTTGATCCAGAAATTTGAACAGAAGTTGTGGTCTTGCCTGTGCTTGAAGGTGTGTCAGCACTCCTGGGAGACCAGCTCTCTTCTGGCACAATTTGAGTATGGAGTCCTGTGTCACAGGATCAGCTCCCTGGCCTTAGAAGGAAACTGAAAGGTCACTCCTCAGTCCCTGTGTCCTTAGGGTTCCAGGTGGGTCCCTCTGAGCAGAGGTGCTGGTCTTACCTCTGCTCACAGACTTGTCCACCCACACTCCTGAGAGGCTAGCTTTATCTCAGTGCTATTTGGCTATGAAGCCCTGTGGCACAGGCTGAGGTCCCCAGCCACAGATGGAAACCGGAAGGCTCTTGTCCCAGGCTGCTCCTCGGTCCCTGTGTCCTGAGGGTTCCAGCCGGATCCTTCTGAGCAGAGGTGCTGGCCTTACTCCACACCCCCCACCCCCTGCTCACAGGCTTGTCCACACTCCTGGGAAGCTAGCTCTTTCCCTGTGCTATTTGGGTATGGAGTCGTGTGGCACAGGCCTTAGGCATAAACCTCAAGGCTCCTCCAGTAATTTTATTTACCAATCATAACCAACTGGAGGCAGAGTCCTTCCATCTTACATGCATGACATTGCAAATAAGTTTTTGGCAAACCTAATTAGCATGAGAATACAAGCAGCTCTTTATGAGCTGCTGCTGCTGTTTCCTAAGAACTGAACTGCTGATTTCCTGACAATACAAATCGGATTTGCTCTAAACAACAATTTCTAAAAAGGGTTGAGATTTGGGGACCATGAATGGATCAGCAGAAACCACAGTTTTGGGAGAAGTTAACACGGGGAATCCTGACAGAAAACAATTCTTGAAAGAAATAATGAAGAAAGCACTACACATACATCTACAATTATAGCATGACTGGTGAGTAAACCTGAAGCAGAAATTCCAAACATCAAACTTCCTATGGGGTTGCCCCAGTTATTTCTGGGCTCTATCCTCAGAGAATGTGACCCATGGTTACTATTCTATACACACCTTGGGACACTGACCCAGTTTCCCGTGCAGTTCAAATCCAAATCTGGTCACTATTAAAGGCCTCATGTGCTGGGCCTCCACACTGGAGGATACCACAAAGGGACCTGGATTGCTGGAGGGAATGAGAGTGGTACCTTCTCCAGGTTATCATACAATCCAGAGGAGGTATGGCTGTGATGTTCTGCCAGGAGATGGCTTCCTAGAATTAACCTTCAATAGCCATGATTACATCATGTTGAATGGGGATCTGGACACCTGAAAAGTGGTTGGCAAGGCTGCTGAGATGCTCAGGGAAGAGTGGGAGCAGGGATATTATGCACAGCTTGTGAGGAATTACCTGCAAGGTTTATGTTTAGAGACACTTCTTGGCCTGTTGGACTATGGGGAGGAGAATTTGCTGGGAACAGGTAAGGACAGAGATTGCCCCATCTGTTCTGAGACTGGAGCTCCTACCCATGAGGATTCCTCCTCTGCAGGGAGCAGCTGGAATAGTAACTCAGTCTTACATCAAAGGGAAAAGAGGGCTTGTGTCTTTCTGGATTCACATGAGAGAAGGTCTCTTCAGAGGACTGAGCCTACTCTCAGGACTGTTCAGTCTGTCAGTTAAGCTGTAGTTCCCTCCACTTGCACTGCGAATCATGAACTCTCTCAGGCCTGTTCACTGTCAATTCACAATAACTTTCAGGTCTTACCCCAGAGTTTCTGAGTCTTTTATCTCCACCCAGTCAGAATCAGAAGTTCATATTCCTAGAGGAAGATCCAGCATCTTCTGCTCTATGCTGGCTCTGAATCTTTCCGGGGAATAGATTACCTAACCCACATCCTGATTTTAGGTTACTATGTAGGATTGGCACCTGGAGGTCAGAGACTCACTATTTCTTCCCTTCCTTCCCTTCCCAGAGCCTCCTCAGCCCACCATCTCAATCATGGTTATTGATAGTACTCTGGTTCTTGGAGCTCTGCTTACAGGAGCAGTGGTGACTTTTCTGATATGGAAGAGGAGGACTAAAGGTAAGGAAGGGGCACTGTCTTGAGTTCATGTCTCCATGTGAATATCAAGCCCAGGCTGTAAGGTGCTCTCTCTCATGGCAGCACATTTCACTCACACAGTTCCTAATTCAGCCTAGGACTGATGTGCTGATTTCAATCTATTGTGAAGCATAACGGAAATAATGACCATATTCATCAGTGCAATGGCAGAGTTGACAAAGACCTGATTCTCAGCTGTCAAGATCAGAGGGAAATTTCTGATTTAGATTAGAATCCCAGGAGTCCATTTTGCCCTTTTCATGTACAGACTTCCATCATGTTTCTCTGGATCTGCAGTCAAGTTCTGGACAGTTTTCCTTTCTTTTCTTTTATTGGATATTTTATCTGAGATAAATATCAGGAGACTCTTCTAGACCCTCTCCATCCATCTGCCTGCATGACCTATAATAAAAGGGTATATTTCCAGGAGTTAAAAAGACATCTATATTCAGTCTTGCCAGTAATAACAGTGGTGGCTCATCTCTGAAAATCTTATAGTAATATGGAAAGAAGACCATGGGTGAATCTCAGCCAGCCCATAATTCTTTTTTTAAATGTCATATTCAAAGGCTTTGACCTGATCTTGTTTTGCTTTCCACTGGAAGGATAACTTCCAAGATGTCCAGTCATTTGTTACAACATTAAAAAGTGACAACCTAAAGGGCCTGATATGCAACAGGAAGAGGTTCAGAGAATAGAACCCTGAATGGTGGGAACTCTTGGAATTGGGGCATTTGTGTGAGTGGTGAGCTCTTTATCATGTCACCATTTAAAGACATATATCTGAGTTTATTCCCTGTTCTTTTTATCTACAGGTTAAGGTTATCACCTTAATGTGGTACTGAGCCATGAAATTTTTAGTGTCGTTTCTCCTCTCATGGTGTCTTCTCTTTCTACATCTGACTATGACTATGTATCTGCCTCCTCTAAGCACAATGTAAGCAGGTGCTGGGCAGATGTTTGCTCTCAGTTAGTCCTCAAGACCCATGTCTGACATTCTGATTCAATGGTCATCCCCCAAGGTGAAGGTAAGGAAGGAAACTCTTCCATCTGTTCTGAGATTGGAGCTCCTGTCTGCTGACGCTTCCTCTCAAAAGTGAGAAGCTTGAATAGTTATTATGAGTGGCATAAGAGGGAAAGCATATCCATGAGCATCCAGATTCAACGTAAGAGAGGGACTCTCTAAAGATCATACTTCTCTCAGCTCAGTTTATTTTGTCACTTCAGTAAAAGTTCCTTTCCATCCACATAGGAAACCACGCCCTCTCTCAGGCCTGTTCACTGTCCACACACAAAGACACTTGTAGTCTGACTCCTGGGGTGCTGAATGTCTTCAGCCTCTGCCCAGAGAGAATCAGAAGGCATTTGCTTAGAGCGAGATGCAGAGGCTCCTTAGGTGTGCTGACGCACACTGATTATGTAAATTTCCCAGTATAGATTGTCTGGATACTGACTTTGGGCTGCTGAGTGGATTCTGAGCTGTTTCTATAGCCTAGCTTTCCTTTTCTTTCTATGGATGGTTCTTTGGTCACTGCTGGCATTCCAGGATAAATTCTAAATGCCTTAATTTCCCCCATTTTCTCTTCAGAACCTTCTTCAAACTCTTACGGCACAGTAAATTGTATATTAAGAAAAGTCACCTTGAGGTTCTGGCTTCTGAACTTCTACTTCCTGATTTACCCTGAACTGGAAGAGAGATGAGAACAAACATACTCAGGACATGAAGGTGGTGCTGACCACAGCTTCAGGGGATGGAACCTTCCAGCAGTGGGCAGCTGTGGCGGTGCCTTCTGTGGAAGACCAGAGATACATATGCCATGTGGATCATCAGTTGCTATCTGAGCCTGAGATGGGAAAAGTCTGGCAAAGAGAAAGTTGGAGTCCCTGAAAGTACTGTAGCAGTGTCAGGATTGAGAGATGGAGGTCAGAAAACTCAGTCTTACATCTGTGCCCCTCAGGCCACCATCTCCATCATGGCGATTGTTTATGGCAAGTTCTTGGATGTCTGTATATGGAAGTTGTGGTCATTTTATGATGAAGAAGAACAATGAAGGTAAGTAGTAGTCGGGGTCCTTGTATTTCCTTCCCTGGGATTTCAAGCATAAACATTATATATGCTCTGTCATTCTGGGGAAAGTTATATCTAAGTAGAAGTGCTTGCTCAGCCTGGGGAATATGCAGAATACTATAAAATGATAGGCAGATTCATTGGGTTGATGATGGAGGTGATGTACACCTGGGGGCAGATTAAAAAGGAAGGTGATCTTGAGGACAGAACTCCAGGACAGTTGGTCTTATCCATACTCACTGTTCCATCTTTTTAAAATCCCTACCATGGATCACAGTTATGGAACCTCCCCTGTGACAAGGAGCAGAGGATTCCTCATGACCCTCATGACCCTACTGCCTCTCTGACAACTAACTGTGACTTAGGTAAGTGTAAGGATAAGATGGGACAATGAATATGACCAACCATCCTTTTTGTGTATAAATTACTTATGGAATATGAACTAGAAGCAGTGTGGGCAGTGAGACCCAAGCCCTGCTCCTAGGATTCCAGGAAGGTGCACTGGATTTGAGAGGGGTAGGGCTCAGGGCTTAAAATGAGGGGTGGAGAAAAAGCTGGCCAGGGCTGACCAATAGGATAAGCCAGGAGAATCTGGTAATGTGACAATGGAGGCAAGCCTTATTAGGTGGTCCAAATTCTCAAACCAATTCCCTTCAGATGTGACACTCACAGTCTTTAGTCTGGTTCTGGGTTAGGACCATCTCTCATAGCAAGTGGAGGGCATGGAGCATAGTGGTCCCCAACTTGAGTGATGAGAAGAGATCGAATCTGGAAAGTTCCCATTTCACCTCATAAGCCTGACATCAGGGAGGCTGCTTGCCTTTCCTAGTGTTCTCTATGGGAGTGACAGGGACAGGTGCATAGGAGATGGAAAGATGAACTCCTGGGAGCTGTGTCTCTATAGTCCATTTTCTCTCCTGAGAAGCACCTCTGGGGACTGGTGTCCTGGAAGAAGTGTCTGGAGACAAGTTGCTTACCCTAATCCTTGGACCTTTGGAAAACATCATTCTGAGTCCAGCTTGGGGGAGAGTAAATCAGCAGCTCCCAATCATTTTTACGTCAGGATCTCTACACACTTACAAAGTGAATGGACCTCAATGTAATTTTGCATATGCGGTTATTTTTTTTTTAATCCATATTTAACATTCTGTGAACTGAGAGTTTGAGAGATTTTCTTTATTCAAGATATTGTAACTACTTGATTCTTTCAAATCGGAATGGATCCCATAAACGAAGTCTAATACTTCACAAAAATGCTGTTGTGTGCCTTTTTGACTTAAAATGCTCTGTAGCAATGTATTTAATAATTCACATTTTGCAATAGCACATGGTCATTGTATTCCTCTAATCCAACAATTCTGAAGAAAAGGCATAAATACTGGGATATCAAGGACATCCTATTTTACATGAGATCCTGTCTCAATACATCAACAACCACAACAAAAATCACGCAGAAATTATACTTTTTTATCTGTATATGTCACTTGCTAAATTTCTGCTATCTCTTATAGATATGGATAAGTGGGCATAATTTAAAACTTCTCAGAAGGCTTGTGAGTCACAGCACAGACCTGTGATACCAGTATGTGAAATGTAAGGGTAAGAAAATCAGAAGTTCAAAAATCAGAGATCCATGATGTGTGAGGACACAGAGGCACAGTCCGAAGGAATCTTCAGGGAATAAGCTGGGGGAAATTATGTAACTGCTATCAGAAGAGGTTAGTGATAGCCAGAAATCTCCAGTTCATTAATACAGTAAAATAAGAAAATTGAAATACTAAAAAGGGGAGGGGGGTTAAGGTGTGTGGGACTCCTACTTCCCAAAATTTAAACCTGAAACTCGGGTGAGAATAAAAACGATGAACCTGTTGACCCAGTGGGAGACTCTGGACTTGTTTCCTCCCCTGACAAATATACCATCATTTAATAAAGTCTGTTTTCTGCTTCTCACTGTACTCTTCTCTTTAATTGTCCTTTTGTTTTGGCAAATCCTTGTAGTGGGTTGGCCTAATGTTGCTCATATTCTAATACTCATTTGGGGCTCCCGTCCTGGTTGCCCCAATATGGAGAGGGTCCTCAGATGAAACATTGAGTGACTCTGCCTCCAGTAAATTATAATTGGCAAATATAGATGCCAATAACGTATAGCTGTGCAGATAGAGACATAGATGGGGTTTAGGTTTCCCTGAGCTTGGGACCACAAGGAAGAAGAAGAGTGTGCAGGAGAGGAAAAATTAGAACCTCCATGAATTAAAGAGCAATGAAAACTTGGCCATGTGCACTGGCCAATTGGAGTTAAGGGCAGACCAGTTGAAACATAGTAAGCAATAAGTAGCAATTCAGGGAATCAATACGATAATCAATAATCAATAGGAAGTAGATTCTAACAGTAGGCAGCTGACCAGCTCTTATGCTGCTCAAGGCTTATTAAAAATGTAAGGACTGAATGTGCTGTTCTAACGGGAAATCAATGAACAAGGCAGGGTAGAGCCCTGGGCCTTAGATTTTAATAATTTTTTATTACATATCCTAGCTTATTACAGCTCTTAAAAAAGCACACTTTGATCCTAAAACTTCTGATGATATTGCCACCATGAAGATGCTGTTGTTCACAGTTCCATGGGCTTTGTAAATCAATTAAAGACATACCCCTCTTTCTGTCAGAAAGAAAGGACAGCCTGAGGAGAATGACACAGACTTCATACTGAAGACAGGTGTGGGTCCCTGTAGATACAGGAAAGAAAAACAGACTAGGTAGGGATGTCCACTTCCTGAGGATGGAGTACAACATGACACGTAGGGATAGCCCACTGCAATGTGCAAGGGAAATAGATATAAAACTTCAGTAATAATTGTCTGAAGTGAGGAGTGATGTACAGATATGTCTAAAAATATTAGTAATTAGAGTCGGAAAGTTCACGAACCAGAATGGAAAAAAAAATCCTCATTTATAAATGGGGAATTAGTGAGTCTATGGAATACCCACCCTGTGAAGAGTTTCCAGAGCCCTGTTTAAGAAAGAAAGCAAAAGAATATTGCAATAGTTTAACAGAATGATGACTTTGGGGCAGGAGTGATGGCTCAGTGATGAAGAACAATGACTGCTCTTCTACGAGACCCGACTTCAATTTCTAGCACACACATAACCATTCAGTCATGAGGTATCTGAGACCTGTTTCTGATCTCCACAGACACCCAGCATAATCACGGTACATAGACAGGCAGGCAGGAAAAACAGTCATACACATAATAAAAATGAAAAATATATTCATTAAAGGGAGAGAAGTGCAAGGGAACAAGAGACACATTTACTTGTGAGAGTCTTAGTTCAGCCCAGCTCAGGGGTGCTGCGGACAGAGTGAGCACGGCTGGGGGTGATGCATTCTTCTTCCTAAATGTTGGTACCGATTTAGTTCAGGTTGTTATTCACAATACAAGTCTGAGCTTCAGGGTGAGACTGAGTGGCTTCTCTAAGAATTCCAAGTGGGAGGTACAGAGACCTGAAGTGCTACGGAAAGATTAACTACTAGTAGAGAATTCTCCAGAGCTCTGCTTCCCTACTGCAGATTCAGCTCTGGGCCCTGGTATCCTGGGAGCAGTGTATGGGGATAAATGGCTTTCCCTGATGCCTGTACCTGTCTGTTGACAACATCCTTCTGAGTCCTAGCCCAGATGCTGATCTGGCTGACAGAATCAAGGAAGGAAAGGAAAGCAAAGGCCTTTGTCACTCACTGAAGTGTCCAGCTCTGGTTCCTGTGGCTGCAGTTTCATTGTCTCACTGTTAAGTCATGGTCCTTTCCTGGTCAGTTCAGGCCACCTGCACGAAATCTTGGCCTCTTGATGATCAGAGGTAGGACAGACTTGAAGAAATTTAGGGGAGGCAGAGGCAGGTGGATTTCTGAGTTCCAGGCCAGCCTGGTCTACAGAGTGAGTTCCAGGACAGCCAGGGCTACACAGAGAAACCCTGTCTCGAAAAACCAAAAAAAGAAAAGAAATTTAGGATGGACTTGGCTGCTCTGTCGTTGGCCATGCACATCTTGTTTCTAGGTGGCCAAGTGTGGAAGTGACTGGAGCTGAGAAAGATACGGTACTACAGTCAGATCTCTGACTTGTTCCTCACTATGACAACAGCCTCCATAAACCCTCAAGACCCAGACATTTAGCACAATATTCTCCATTTTCATGGAGGGCTTCTAAAAACATTAATCACCTATGTTATGGCCACCATTTAATCTCTAAGCTTAGAGTCCTGGGTGTCCTGTGCTTTATACTTCTCTTGGGTCCTATGAAGATGCAGGCTCTTCTTCCCACATCTGCATTCAAATAGCCATCTTTATTAGTTCTGATCTTAACTTGGTGCCATAGTTTGTGTCTGAGCCTTGGGGCTGCTTTTGTGGGTCTATAGCTGTTGCAATGCAGGGTGATAAATGGGAAGCAATAGTCATGCAGAATGAGAAAGATTTCCTACCTCACTTGTTCCCTCTCTACTGAATGCAAAGGCTGTGAGGTCAGATGTGGCTCAGATTTCATTTTTTTCCAGAGGCTTGGTGCTGTGTCCCAGAGGTGTGGAGGGGCCTCTGAGACTTGGGGGAGAAGAGCGACAGAACTGGCCTGGACCGGATATCTTAATATACACCTGATAGAGAAGACCTCCACCAAATCCAAAAGCAACCCGACTTTCCTCATCCAGACTCCACATGTAGGAAGTCTGCATCTCAGATTTACTTCTCAGTAACTAATAGAGAACCTTCCAGGTTAATCAACTTGTTCCAGGACCTGAGATCCAGCAAAAAGAACAGGGAAAATCAATACACTGTAATTGGAAGGAAGGCGTACTTTTAAAGATGCTTTCTGCTCTGGCAGTGGGCATGAGTTTATATGCATGCATCATTAAAGGGTCAGTCACAGCCTCCAGTTATTACAGAGCCCTGAGATTATATGCATTCTTACAGATTTCATAGGAATCTCTAATCAATTGACATGTAGTACACACACACACACACACACACACACACACACACACACACACACGTGCGCGCGCACGTGCACATGCAAAGATACACAGAAGCAAAAGACAAGATTAAAAATAAAAAAACGGGAAACCTCAGCTTGGGCCACAGGGCCCCACAGCTAATCAGCGCCGGGACAAAGATCCCTCGCCGGAGATCGCAAGACCCAGCAGAGGGCCAAAGACACGCCCCACAGCTCACCAGGAACGCAGAAAAGCTCATAGCAGGGGCAACGCGTCCCCAGAGCTCACTGACTCTGCCCGCTTCCTGCGGGCCACAGAGACTGACGGCCAGCAGCTTCCGGCGACGGCCGGAAACCTCAGCTTGGGCCACAGGGCCCCACAGCTAATGAGCGCCGGGACAAAGATCCCTCGCAGGAGATCGCAAGACCCAGCAGAGGGCCAAAGACACGCCCCACAGCTCACCAGGTACTGCCCCGAACCCGCGAGACACAGGGACCGAGGTAGGCGGGCCT